>JAWNOV010000033.1:0-182961 GCA_035045575.1 Drosophila falleni
TTCGAACCGAACATTTATTTTAAGAATTTGATTCTACGATGAGTCACGACGATACCCGTGCCCAACGTCAGCGCGAGCAAGACGAGTGGCGATTCTCTTTGGCCAAAAATTAACGCTTACTTTAGCTTTGTCTAAGAAGCAAAGCCACAAACGCAACACACAACAGCCGAAAAATCAAAGCAGAACCTCTTAGCCGTAGAAGATGTGAGAGCGCGTTCTTGCTACATCGCTACATTCAAATATAGCGAAAACTTAGCTAACAAAAAACACGGGAAAATAAATCAAAAATTTACCGCGGTGACTCAAACCAAACTGCTGAGGACCCAGTAAACACCATAAATAGGTTTGCACCGCTGGCTAATACTTTCAACGACCAGCCTACCGAAGCTGGAAATGGACCAAAGAAACTAAAGCCCCCACCTATATACATTCGGGAAAAGATATCCAACGCATTGGTGAACAAGATCGTTGACCTAGTAGGAAACAACAATTTTCATGTCGTTCTTTTAATTAAAGGGAACATTCACGAAATCAAGCTTCAATAAAAAGACGAGGAACATTTCCTTAAAATCTCCAAGTATCTAAATGAAGCTAAGAAAAACTTCTACACTTATCAACTAAAAAGCAGCAAGGGAATTCCGAGGTCTCAAGTGCGTTAAAAGAGAAGGGCTTTCTCACTAAGAGAGTTACAAACATTTAAGCAAAAGCTTTTCAAAGTTGAGCTGGAGCCAGATAGTAAATCTCCAAAGAAAAGTGAAGTGCACCCGATCTACAAACTACAGCTCCTGCTGCATCGCCGGATCACTGTTGAGAAACCACACAAACGGAATGGTCCAGTTCGATTCCTACCAAGTCAACAAGAATGACCCTAGTACAAAAAAGGGCGGAACTGTGGTGGAAATCACACAGCTAATTACAGAGGCTGTCCAGTGTACAAGGAACAAAAAGCTGCTAGGTGCAATTGTAGCATCCCAAACTATATCCGACGTCTTTTTGGCCAAAGCAGCCAGGTCCTCATTTAGTCTCGCAAACACTGTCAACAGCATATCTTTCGCTAATATTTTAAAATCTGGCCTTCAAAAATCAACTCCCTCAGCAGATTCGAGTATGGATAACGGGCAGCAGCCCATGCAGCAATCACAAAGCAATATTGAAACGATTATTTTCACCCTACAACAAAGTATGATGGAGTTCATGTCGTTTATGAGATCAACTATGCAAAATCTTATGCAAAGTCAAAACACCTTGATACAGATGCTTGAATCTCAACAATCCAAATAATCAATGGCCTCTATGAATATCTCTGTGGAACGCCAACGGTGTTTCACGGCATAAACTTGAACTTACCCAATTCCTATACGACAATCACATAGATGTAATGCTGCTTTCTGAGACGCACATAGCACATAGCGGAACATGTATTCTAATAAGAAACCGCATCAAACACGAATTCCACAAAAGGTTTGCGGCAAACTATCTACAAGCCAAGCAACAAACCCAACTATGTTTCCCCGGGTAGTCCTGCATACTGGCCAGCAGACCCCAACAAACAACCAGACTTAATAGATTTTACTGTGACAAAAAACATCCCACGCAATCTGATAAGCACCGTAGCACTTTCGGATCTTTCATCCGACCACTACCCTGTGTTATTAAATCTACTCCAATCCCCGAAATATGTGGAATATTCGAATAGACTCACAACACACAGAACCAACTGGCTCAAGTACAAGAAATACGCTCTCAACTCGATCTTGCTCCGCAGTTCAGCATCGAAGCGGACATCGACTGCTCTGCTGACTTATTAGAATCAGTACTTGTGCAGCACCTAAGATCTCTACTCCACAACGCGCGCTTGTGCAGACGAATAAACGTAAATCTAATCTTCAAATAGAACAACTTGTTCTGGAAAAGCGACGTTTGCGACCTGAATGGCAGTCTCACCGGTCGCCATCTACAAAACAACGCTTTAAAGATGCTTCACGCAGACTCAGCAAAGCTCTTTAGCATGAAAAAGCAGATTCCCAACGCCGATACATAGAGAAATTATCCCCAACCAGTACCAAGCATCCTTTGTGGAGTGCTCACCCTACGCTGAGTGCGCCGATGAAACGATAACGCCTATAAGAAACTCCTCAGGCTGCTGGGCCCGTAGCGACAAAGACAGAGCTAACACATTTGCTGCTCACCTACGTCATGTATTACAACCAAATCCCGCAACAAATTCGTTTTTACTATCATCCTGTGTATCTGAGAGTCCTGGCGAGCCTGAACCACCTGAATTTCATCCAAATAAAATTGTAAAAGTCATAAAAGAACAGATGAAACCAAAGAAAGCTCCAGGCTTTCAAAAAATGATCATTGAACTTCCAAGCTGTGCTATTTCCCTCAACTGTAAACTTTTCAACGCGATTACAACACTCGGCTACTTCCCAAAAAATTGAAAAAAAAAACTGTCATTATAATGATTCCCAAACCAGGAAAAGATCATACAATACCATCGTCGTATAGACCAATTTGCCTACTTCCGTGCTTGCTTAGCTTTTTGAAAAATCCCCTTGACGCGCATAATTCCTCATCTGAGAACACACAACACAATCCCAACACATCAATTTGGCGTCCGAGAAAGGCATGGAACTATCGAGCAAGTTAACCGAATAACATCAGAAATACGTACAGCATACGAACATCAGGAATACTGCAGCGCAATATCTCTTGACGTCTCCCAGGCCTTCGATCGAGTGTGGCTTGAAGGTCTCATGCATAAAATTAAATCGAAGCTCCCAGTGTACACTCATAGGCTTCACGAGTCGTACCTCTACAATAGAGTCTGCGCAGTGAGATGCAACACTACTACATCTACTGATCATATTATAGAAGCTGGAGCTCCCCAGGGAAGTGTATTGGGACGAACACTATACCTAATTTACACAGCGGACATCCCCATAAACGAGCGGCTAACAACATCTACGTTTGCCGACGACACCGCAATTGTTAATTTCATCGTTCCAGAAGCCCCATTAAAGCAACAGCATGACTAGCTGAACATTTGACGGTAGTAGAGAAATGGCTAGCCGACTGGCGTATTAAAATAAATAAACAAAAGTGTAAACTCACCACGTCTACTCTCAACATTCAAACATGTCCTCCGTTAGCACTCTCTAATACGCAACTCCCACAAGCCAAAGAAGTAACGTACCTTGGTCTGGGTGGCCAAAGACAAAAGGCGAGCTACAACATTAAGCTACAAGTATCTTTGCACCCAAATCCTCTTTCTCAACAGTTAACTCGGGTTTGCAGTCGAATCCGCCTTAAACGAAACGACCTTCCAGCCCAGCAATAAACCCGTGGGCCACCTTAGATCATATTAAGTCAACATGACTGTTAGTTAAGCTTTAAATATAAGATTTGATAAACTTATTGTAAGTCTCCCTTGGAGAAGATTCAATAAATAAAAACAAAGTAAAAAAAAAAAAAGAAAAAAAAAAGATGATGAGTGTGAGAATATTGTTGGATCACTGCGGACGGCAGCTCGCGCTAGTGACGAAAGCAGCACGAAGAGTGCGAAAGGCGACTAGCAATATAAACAGCTAATTTGGAAAATTTGCTGTGACTGTACGGTTTAGCCCTAACTTACAAAATGGCATACTAAAACTTTTTCTAACTGACCTGGGTCATGAGATACGGAGATAAAAGTGGGAGGGGAAATATTTCAATGATTGCAGCTAATGGGGCTGTTGCGGCTTTTTGGTTTTTAATTTAATTAAAAATACGCGTCGATTGATACCTCGATCACCCAAATCCGATAACTGGTTCAAAAGATTAATATATTTGAAAACTTTAGTGGACTTCTCAAAATGAAATGAAAAGTCAGTTTGTTTGTCTGTTTGTCTGCTTGCATCAAAGCGCTAAAAAAGCTTAAATGATGGGGGTCTATTCCATTTCGAAAATCTAGAAATGTTTGTTCCACGACTTTTTATAAAAACCGCCAATCTAGCGGGAAAACGCTAAATCCCGCTAAAATTGAAACCTCAACAGTTTCCGAACCATAGAAGCTACAGATATGTTTTATGCATCACTGGAAAGGTGTGTTTGAGGGCTTTTAGTCGTAACTTTTCTAAAGTACTCAGGTAACATTTTACAGGTGAAATAAAGTTTTTTAGCTTACGTTTTGGAGGACGAAAATCAAGTCCAAACTAATAGAATATGCATTTAACCCTCTAACAGACAAAATCGAAATAGTCATTCAATCAAGCTGATACTTATTTTATAAGTAGATATAGGTTAAATATGCTGAAGTTTCAAATTTCATAATTTTCCGTTGGTTGGAACGACCGTCAGGTGCAAAATACTGAACACCGTCTGTAGACGATCTTGTCGGTTTGAGCGTGAAAAAATATGACCCTTCGCTTGCATCACAAGGGAATATCGCTCGAAACTTTTTGCCGTACCTTTTACTATTTATTGCTTCTAAAGCTAATAAAAAGTACACTTGTAAATATTTTTTTTCGAACCGAACCTTTATTTTAATAATTTGATTCTACGATTAGTCACGACGATACCCGTGCCCAACGTCAGCGCGAGCAAGACGAGCGGCGACTCTCTTTGGCCAAAAATTAACGCTTACTTTAGCTTTGTCTAAGAAGCAAAACCACAAACGCAACACACAACAGCCGAAAAATCAAAGCAGAACCTCTTAGCCGTAGAAGATGTGAGAGCGCGTTCTTGCTACATCGCTACATTCAAATAAAACGAAAACTTAGCCAACAAAAAACACGGGAAAATAAATCAAAAATTAACCGCGGTGACTCAAACCAAACTGCTGAGGACCCAGTAAACACCATAAATAGGTTTGCACCGCTGGCTAATACTTTCAACGACCAGCCTACCGAAGCTGAAAATGGACCAAAGAAACTAAAGCCCCCACCTATATACATTCGGGAAAAGATATCCAAAGCATTGGTGAACAAGATCGTTGACCTAGTAGGAAACAACAATTTTCATGTCGTTCCTTTAATTAAAGGGAACATTCACGAAATCAAGCTTCAATAAAAAGACGAGGAACATTTCCGTAAAATCTCCAAGTATCTAAATGAAGCTAAGAAAAACTTCTACACTTATTAACTAAAAAGCAGCAAGGGAATTCCGAGGTCTCAAGTGCGTTAAAAGAGAAGGGCTTTCTCACTAAGAGAGTTACAAACATTTAAGCAAAAGCTTTTCAAAGTTGAGCTGGAGCCAGATAGTAAATCTCCAAAGAAAAGTGAAGTGCACCCGATCTACAAACTACAGCTCCTGCTGCATCGCCGGATCACTGTTGAGAAACCACACAAACGGAATGGTCCAGTTCGATTCCTACCAAGTCAACAAGAATGACCCTAGTACAAAAAAGGGCGAAACTGTGGTGGAAATCACACAGCTAATTACAGAGGCTGTCCAGTGTACAAGGAACAAAAAGCTGCTAGGTGCAATTGTAGCATCCCAAACTATATCCGACGTCTTTTTGGCCAAAGCAGCCAGGTCCTCATTTAGTCTCGCAAACACTGTCAACGGCATATCTTTCGCTAGTATTTTAAAATCTGGCCTTCAAAAATCAACTCCCTCAGCAGATTCGAGTATGGATAACGGGCAGCAGCCCATGCAGCAATCACAAAGCAATTTTGAAACGATTATTTTCACCCTACAACAAAGTATGATGGACTTCATGCCGTTTATGAGATCAACTATGCAAAATCTTATGCAAAGTCAAAACACCTTGATACAGATGCTTGAATCTCAACAATCCAAATAATCAATGGCCTCTATGAATATCTCTGTGGAACGCCAACGGTGTTTCACGGCATAAACTTGAACTTACCCAATTCCTATACGACAATCACATAGATGTAATGCTGCTTTCTGAAGCGCACATAGCACATAGCGGAACATGTATTCTAATAAGAAACCGCATCAAACACGAATTCCACAAAAGGTTTGCGGCAAACTATCTGCAAGCCAAGCAACAAACTCAGCTATGTTTCCCCGGGTAGTCCTACATACTGGCCAGCAGACCCCAACAAACAACCAGACTTAATAGATTTTACTGTGACAAAAAACATCCCACGCAATCTGATAAGCACCGTAGCACTTTCGGATCTTTCATCCGACCACTACCCTGTGGTTTTAAATCTACTCCAATCCCCGAAATATGTGGAATATTCGAATAGACTCACAACACACAGAACCAACTGGCTCAAGTACAAGAAATACGTTAGCTCTCAACTCGATCTTGCTCCGCAGTTCAACATCGAAGCGGACATCGACTGCTCTGCTGACTTATTAGAATCAGTACTTGTTGCAGCACCTAAGATCTCTACTCCACAACGCGCGCTTGTGCAGACGAATAAACGTAAATCTAATCTTCAAATAGAACAACTTGTTCTGGAAAAGTGACGTTTGCGACCTGAATGGCAGTCTCACCGGTCGCCATCTACAAAACAACGCTTTAAAGATGCTTCACGTAGACTCAGCAAAGCTCTTAAGCATGAAAAAGCAGATTCCCAACGCCGATACATAGAGAAATTATCCCCAACCAGTACCAAGCATCCTTTGTGGAGTGCTCACCCTACGCTGAGTGCGCCGATGAAACGATAACGCCTATAAGAAACTCCTCAGGCTGCTGGGCCCGTAGCGACAAAGACAGAGCTAACACATTTGCTGCTCACCTACGTCATGTATTACAACCAAATCCCGCAACAAATTCGTTTTTACTATCATCCTGTGTATCTGATAGTCCTGGCGAGCCTGAACCACCTAATTTCATCCAAATAAAATTGTAAAAGTCATAAAAGAACAGATGAAACCAAAGAAAGCTCCAGGCTTTCAAAAAATGATCATTGAACTTCCAAACTGTGCTATTTCCCTCAACTGTAAACTTTTCAACGCGATTACAACACTCGGCTACTTCCCAAAAAATTGAAAAAAAAAAAACTGTCATTATAATGATTCCCAAACCAGGAAAAGATCATACAATACCATCGTCGTATAGACCAATTTGCCTACTTCCGTGCTTGCTTAGCTTTTTGAAAAATTCCTCTTGACGCGCATAATTCCTCATCTGAGAACACACAACACAATCCCAACACATCAATTTGGCGTCCGAGAAAGGCATGGAACTATCGAGCAAGTTAACCGAATAACATCAGAAATACGTACAGCATACGAACATCGGGAATACTGCAGCGCAATATCTCTTGACGTCTCCCAGGCCTTCGATCGAGTGTGGCTTGAAGGTCTCATGCATAAAATTAAATCGACGCTCCCAGTGTACACTCATAGGCTTCACGAGTCGTACCTCTACAATAGAGTCTGCGCAGTGAGATGCAACACTACTACATCTACTGATCATATTATAGAAGCTGGAGCTCCCCAGGGAAGTGTATTGGGACGAACACTATACGTAATTTACACAGCGGACATCCCCATAAACGAGCGGCTAACAACATCTACGTTTGCCGACGACACCGCAATTGTTAATTTCATCGTTCCAGATGCCCCATTAAAGCAACAGCATGACTAGCTGAACATTTGGCGGTAGTAGAGAAATGGCTAGCCGACTGGCGTATTAAAATAAATAAACAAAAGTGTAAACTCACCACGTCTACTCTCAACATGCAAACATGTCCTCCGTTAGCACTCTCTAATACGCAACTCCCACAAGCCAAAGAAGTAACGTACCTTGGCGTTCATCTTGATAGGCGGCCCAAGACAAAAGGCGAGCTACAACATTAAGCTACAAGTATCTTTGCACCCAAATCCTCTTTCTCAACAGTTAACTCGGGTTTGCAGTCGAATCCGCCTTAAACGAAACGACCTTCCAGCCCAGCAATAAACCCGTGGGGCACCTTAGATCATATTAAGTCAACATGACTGTTAGTTAAGCTTTAAATATAAGATTTGATAAACTTATTGTAAGTCTCCCTTGGAGAAGATTCAATAAATAAAAACAAAGTAAAAAAAAAAAAAAAAAAAAAGATGATGAGTGTGAGAATATTGTTGGATCACTGCGGACGGCAGCTCGCGCTAGTGACGAAAGCAGCACAAAGAGTGCGAAAGGCGACTAGCAATATAAACAGCTAATTTGGAAAATTTGCTGTGACTGTACGGTTTAGTCCTAACTTACAAAATGGCATACTAAAACTTTTTCTAACTGACCTGGGTCATGAGATACGGAGATAAAAGTGGGAGGGGAAAAATTTCAATGATTGCAGCTAATGGGGCTGTTGCGGCTTTTTGGTGTAATTTTTTAATAATTTAATTAAAAATACGCGTCGATTGATACCTCGATCACCCAAATCCGATAACTGGTTCAAAAGATTAATATATTTGAAAACTTTAGTGGACTTCTCAAAATGAAATGAAAAGTCAGTTTGTTTGTCTGTTTGTCTGCTTGCATCAAAGCGCTAAAAAAGCTTAAATGATGGGGGTCTATTCCATTTCGAAAATCTAGAAATGTTTGTTCCACGACTTTTTATAAAAACCGCCAATCTAGCGGGAAAACGCTAAATCCCGCTAAAATTGAAACCTCAACAGTTTCCGAACCATAGAAGCTACAGATATGTTTTATGCATCACTGGAAACGTGTGTTTGAGGGCTTTTAGTCGTAACTTTTCTAAAGTACTCAGGTAACATTTTACAGGTGAAATAAAGTTTTTTAGCTAACGTTTTGGAGGACGAAAATCAAAATCAAAATCCAAACTAATAGAATATGCATTTAACCCTCTAACAGACAAAATCGAAATAGTCATTCAATCAAGCTGATACTTATTTTATAAGTAGATATAGGTTAAATATGCTGAAGTTTCAAATTTCATAATTTTCCGTTAGTTTGAACGACCGTCAGGTGCAAAATACTGAACACCGTCTGTAGACGATCTTGTCGGTTTGAGCGTGAAAAAATATGACCCTTCGCTTGCATCACAAGGGAATATCGCTCGAGACTTTTTGCCGTACCTTTTACTATTTATTGCTTCTAAAGCTAATAAAAAGTACACTTGTAAATATTTTTTTTCGAACCGAACCTTTATTTTAATAATTTGATTCTACGATTAGTCACGACGATACCCGTGCCCAACGTCAGCGCGAGCAAGACGAGCGGCGACTCTCTTTGGCCTAAAATTAACGCTTACTTTAGCTTTGTCTAAGAAGCAAAACCACAAACGCAACACACAACAGCCGAAAAATCAAAGCAGAACCTTTTAGCCGTAGAAGATGTGAGAGCGCGTTCTTGCTACATCGCTACATTCAAATAAAACGAAAACTTAGCCAACAAAAAACACGGGAAAATAAATCAAAAATTAACCGCGGTGACTCAAACCAAACTGCTGAGGACCCAGTAAACACCATAAATAGGTTTGCACCGCTGGCTAATACTTTCAACGACCAGCCTACCGAAGCTGGAAATGGACCAAAGAAACTAAAGCCCCCACCTATATACATTCGGGAAAACATATCCAAAGCATTGGTGAACAAGATCGTTGACCTAGTAGGAAACAACAATTTTCATGTCGTTCCTTTAATTAAAGGGAACATTCACGAAATCAAGCTTCAATAAAAAGACGAGGAACATTTCCGTAAAATCTTCAAGTATCTAAATGAAGCTAAGAAAAACTTCTACACTTATTAACTAAAAAGCAGCAAGGGAATTCCGAGGTCTCAAGTGCGTTAAAAGAGAAGGGCTTTCTCACTAAGAGAGTTACAAACATTTAAGCAAAAGCTTTTCAAAGTTGAGCTGGAGCCAGATAGTAAATCTCCAAAGAAAAGTGAAGTGCACCCGATCTACAAACTACAGCTCCTGCTGCATCGCCGGATCACTGTTGAGAAACCACACAAACGGAATGGTCCAGTTCGATTCCTACCAAGTCAACAAGAATGACCCTAGTACAAAAAAGGGCGGAACTGTGGTGGAAATCACACAGCTAATTACAGAGGCTGTCCAGTGTACAAGGAACAAAAAGCTGCTAGGTGCAATTGTAGCATCCCAAACTATATCCGACGTCTTTTTGACCAAAGCAGCCAGGTCCTCATTTAGTCTCGCAAACACTGTCAACAGCATATCTTTCGCTAATATTTTAAAATCTGGCCTTCAAAAATCAACTCCCTCAGCAGATTCGAGTATGGATAACGGGCAGCAGCCCATGCAGCAATCACAAAGCAATTTTGAAACTATTATTTTCACCCTACAACAAAGTATGATGGACTTCATGCCGTTTATGAGATCAACTATGCAAAATCTTATGCAAAGTCAAAACACCTTGATACAGATGCTTGAATCTCAACAATCCAAATATTCAATGGCCTCTATGAATATCTCTGTGGAACGCCAACGGTGTTTCACGGCATAAACTTGAACTTACCCAATTCCTATACGACAATCACATAGATGTAATGCTGCTTTCTGAGACGCACATAGCACATAGCGGAACATGTATTCTAATAATAAACCGCATCAAACACGAATTCCACAAAAGGTTTGCGGCAAACTATCTACAAGCCAAGCAACAAACTCAACTATGCTCAAGCGCTCAACTCGATCTTGCTCCGCAGTTCAACATCGAAGCGGACATCGACTGCTCTGCTGACTTATTAGAATCAGTACTTGTTGCAGCACCTAAGATCTCTACTCCACAACGCGCGCTTGTGCAGACGAATAAACGTAAATCTAATCTTCAAATAGAACAACTTGTTCTGGAAAAGCGACGTTTGCGACCTGAATGGCAGTCTTACCGGTCGCCATCTACAAAACAACGCTTTAAAGATGCTTCACGCAGACTCAGCAAAGCTCTTAAGCATGAAAAAGCAGATTCCCAACGCCGATACATAGAGAAATTATCCCCAACCAGTACCAAGCATCCTTTGTGGAGTGCTCACCCTACGCTGAGTGCGCCGATGAAACGATAACGCCTATAAGAAACTCCTCAGGCTGCTGGGCCCGTAGCGACAAAGACAGAGCTAACACATTTGCTGCTCACCTACGTCATGTATTACAACCAAATCCCGCAACAAATTCGTTTTTACTATCATCCTGTGTATCTGATAGTCCTGGCGAGCCTGAACCACCTGAATTTCATCCAAATAAAATTGTAAAAGTCATAAAAGAACAGATGAAACCAAAGAAAGCTCAAGGCTTTCAAAAAATGATCATTGAACTTCCAAGCTGTGCTATTTCCCTCAACTGTAAACTTTTCAACGCGATTACAACACTCGGCTACTTCCCAAAAAATTGAAAAAAAAAAAACTGTCATTATAATGATTCCCAATAATGATTCCGTGCTTGCTTAGCTTTTTGAAAAATTCCTCTTGACGCGCATAATTCCTCATCTGAGAACACACAACACAATCCCAACACAACAATTTGGCGTCCGAGAAAGGCATGGAACTATCGAGCAAGTTAACCGAATAACATCAGAAATACGTACAGCATACGAACATCGCAATATCTCTTGACGTCCCCCAGGCCTTCGATCGAGTGTGGCTTAAAGGTCTCATGCATAAAATTAAATTTACGTTCCCAGTGTACACTCATAGGCTTCACGAGTCGTACCTCTACAATAGAGTCTGCGCAGTGAGATGCAACACTACTACATCTATTGATCTATATGATCATATTATAGAAGCTGGAGCTCCCCAGGGAAGTGTATTGGGACGAACACTATACGTAATTTACACAGCGGACATCCCCATAAACGAGCGGCTAACAACATCTACGTTTGCCGACGACACCGCAATTGTTAATTTCATCGTTCCAGAAGCCCCATTAAAGCAACAGCATGACTAGCTGAACATTTGACGGTAGTAGAGAAATGGCTAGCCGACTGGCGTATTAAAATAAATAAACAAAAGTGTAAACTCACCATGTCTACTCTCAACATGCAAACATGTCCTCCGTTAGCCCTCTCCAATAAGCAACTCCCACAAGCCAAGGAAGTAACGTACCTTGGCGTTCAACTTGATAGGCGGCCCAAGACAAAAGGCGAGCTACAACATTAAGCTACAAGTATCTTTGCACCCAAATCCTCTTTCTCAACGGTTAACTCGGGTTTGCAGTCGAACCCGCCTTAAACGAAACTACCTTCCAGCCCAGCAATAAACCCGTGGGCCACCTTAGATCATATTAAGTCAACATGACTGTTAGTTAAGCTTTAAATATAAGATTTGATAAACTTATTGTAAGTCTCCCTTGAAGAAGATTCAATAAATAAAAACAAAGTAAAAAAAAAAAAAAAGAAAAAAATAGATGATGAGTGTGAGAATATTGTTGGATCACTGCGGACGGCAGCTCGCGCTAGTGACGAAAACAGCACGAAGAGTGCGAAAGGCGACTAGCAATATAAACAGCTAATTTGGAAAATTTGCTGTGACTGTACGGTTTAGTCCTAACTTACAAAATGGCATACTAAAACTTTTTCTATCTGACCTGAGTCATGAGATACGGAGATAAAAGTGGGAGGGGAAAAATTTCAATGATTGCAGCTAATGGGGCTGTTGCGGCTTTTTGGTGTAATTTTTTAATAATTTAATTAAAAATACGCGTCGATTGATAGCTCGATCACCCAAATCCGATAACTGGTTCAAAAGATTAATATATTTGAAAACTTTAGTGGACTTCTCAAAATGAAATGAAAAGTCAGTTTGTTTGTCTGTTTGTCTGCTTGCATCAAAGCGCTAAAAAAGCTTAAATGATGGGGGTCTATTCCATTCCGAAAATCTAGAAATGTTTGTTCCACGACTTTTTATAAAAACCGCCAATCTAGCGGGAACACGCTAAATCCCGCTAAAATTGAAATCTCAACAGTTTCCGAACCATAGAAGCTACAGATATGTTTTATGCATCACTGGAAAGGTGTGTTTGAGGGCTTTTAGTCGTAACTTTTCTAAAGTACGAAATAAAGTTTTTTAGCTTACGTTTTGGAGGACGAAAATCAAGTCCAAACTAATAGAATATGCATTTAACCCTCTAACAGACAAAATCGAAATAGTCATTCAATCAAGCTGATACTTATTTTATAAGTAGATATAGGTTAAATATGCTGAAGTTTCAAATTTCATAATTTTCCGTTAGTTGGAACGACCGTCAGGTGCAAAATACTGAACACCGTCTGCAGACGATCTTGTCGGATTGAGCGTGAAAAAATATGACCCTTCGCTTGCATCACAAGGGAATATCGCTCGAGACTTTTTGCGATACCTTTTACTATTTATTGCTTCTAAAGCTAATAAAAAGTACACTTGTAAATATTTTTTTTCAAACCGAACCTTTATTTTAACAATTTGATTCTACGATTAGTCACGACGATACCCGTGCCCAACGTCAGCGCGAGCAAGACGAGCGGCGACTCTCTTTGGCCAAAAATTAACGCTTACTTTAGCTTTGTCTAAGAAGCAAATCCACAAACGCAACACACAACAGCCAAAAAATCAAAGCAGAACCTCTTAGCCGTAGAAGATGTGAGAGCGCGTTCTTGCTACATCGCTACATTCAAATAAAACGAAAACTTAGCCAACAAAAAACACGGGAAAATAAATCAAAAATTAACCGCGGTGACTCAAACCAAACTGCTGAGGACCCAGTAAACACCATAAATAGGTTTGCACCGCTGGCTAATACTTTCAACGACCAGCCTACCGAAGCTGGAAATGGACCAAAGAAACTAAAGCCCCCACCTATATACATTCGGGAAAAGATATCCAACGCATTGGTGAACAAGATCGTTGACCTAGTAGAAAACAACAATTTTCATGTCGTTCCTTTAATTAAAGGGAACATTCACGAAATCAAGCTTCAATAAAAAGACGAGGAACATTTCCGTAAAGTCTCCAAGTATCTAAATGAAGCCAAGAAAAACTTCTACACTTATCAACTAAAAAGCAGCAAGGGAATTCCGAGGTCTCAAGTGCGTTAAAAGAGAAGGGCTTTCTCACTAAGAGAGTTACAAACATTTAAACAAAAGCTTTTCAAAGTTGAGCTGGAGCAGATAGTAAATCTCCAAAGAAAAGTGAAGTGCACCCGATCTGCAAACTACAGCTCCTGCTGCATCGCCGGATCACACACAAACGGAAAGGTCCAGTTCGATTCCTGCCAAGTCAACAAGAATGACCCTAGTACAAAAAAGGGCGGAACTGTGGTGGAAATCACACAGCTAATTACAGAGGCTGTCCAGTGTACAAGGAACAAAAAGCTGCTAGGTGCAATTATAGCATCCCAAACTACATCTGACGTCTTTTTGGCCAAAGCAGCCAGGTCCTCATTTAGTCTCGCAAACACTGTCAACGGCATATCTTTCGCTAATATTTTAAAATCTGGCCTTCAAAAATCAACTCCCTCAGCAGATTCGAGTATGGATAACGGGCAGCAGCCCATGCAGCAATCACAAAGCAATTTTGAAACGATTATTTTCACCCTACAACAAAGTATGATGGACTTCATGTCGTTTATGAGATCAACTATGCAAAATCTTATGCAAAGTCAAAACACCTTGATACAGATGCTTGAATCTCAACAATCCAAATAATCAATGGCCTCTATGAATATCTCTGTGGAACGCCAACGGTGTTTCACGGCATAAACTTGAACTTACCCAATTCCTATACGACAATCACATAGATGTAATGCTGCTTTCTGAAGCGCACATAGCACATAGCGGAATATGTATTCTAATAAGAAACCGCATCAAACACGAATTCCACAAAAGGTTTGCGGCAAACTATCTACAAGCCAAGCAACAAACTCAGCTATGTTTCCCCGGGTAGTCCTACATACTGGCCAGCAGACCCCAACAAACAACCAGACTTAATAGATTTTACTGTGACAAAAAACATCCCACGCAATCTGATAAGCACCGTAGCACTTTCGGATCTTTCATCCGACCACTAACCTGTGTTATTAAATCTACTCCAATCCCCGAAATATGTGGAATATTTGAATAGACTCACAACACACAGAACCAACTGGCTCAAGTACAAGAAATACGTTAGCTCTCAACTCGATCTTGCTCCGCAGTTCAACATCGAAGCGGACATCAACTGCTCTGCTGACTTATTAGAATCAGTACTTGTTGCAGCACCTAAGATCTCTACTCCACAACGCGCGCTTGTGCAGACGAATAAACGTAAATCTAATCTTCAAATAGAACAACTTGTTCTGGAAAAGCGACGATTGTGACCTGAATGGCAGTCTCACCAGTCGCCATCTACAAAACAACGCTTTAAAGATGCTTCACGCAGACTCAGCAAAGCTCTTAAGCATGAAAAAGCAGATTCCCAACGCCGATACATAGAGAAATTATCCCCAACCAGTACCAAGCATCCTTTGTGGAGTGCTCACCCTACGCTGAGTGCGCCGATCGAAACGGTAACGCCTATTAGAAACTCCTCAGGCTGCTGGGCCCGTAGCAACAAAGACAGAGCTAACACATTTGCTGCTCACCTACGTCATGTATTACAACCAAATCCCGCAACAAATTCGTTTTTACTATCATCCTGTGTATCTGATAGTCCTGGCGAGCCTGAACCACCTGAATTTCATCCAAATAAAATTGTAAAAGTCATAAAAGAACAGATGAAACCAAAGAAAGCTCCAGGCTTTCAAAAAATGATCATTGAACTTCCAAACTGTGCTATTTCCCTCAACTGTAAACTTTTCAACGCGATTACAACACTCGGCTACTTCACAAAAAATTGAAAAAAAAAAACTGTCATTATAATGATTCCCAAACCAGGAAAAGATCATACAATACCATCGTCGTACAGACCAATTTGCCTACTTCCGTGCTTGCTTAGCTTTTTGAAAAATTCCTCTTGACGCGCATAATTCCTCATCTGAGAACACACAACACAATCCCAACGAATCAATTTGGCGTCCGAGAAAGGCATGGAACTATCTAGCAAGTTAACCGAATAACATCAGAAATACGTACAGCATACAAACATCGGGAATACTGCAGCTCAATATCTCTTGACGTCTCCCAGGCCTTCGATCGAGTGTGGCTTGAAGGTCTCATGCATAAAATTAAATCGACGCTCTAACATCTACGTTTGCCGACGACACCGCAATTGTTAATTTCATCGTTCCAGATGCCCCATTAAAGCAACAGCATGACTAGCTGAACATTTGGCGGTAGTAGAGAAATGGCTAGCCGACTGGCGTATTAAAATAAGTAAACAAAAGTGCAAACACACTACGTTTACTCTCAACATGCAAACATGTCCTCCGTTAGCCCTCTCCAATACGCAACTCCCACAAGCCAAAGAAGTAACGTACCTTGGCGTTCAACTTGATAGGCGGCCCAAGACAAAAGGCGAGCTACAACATTAAGCTACGAGTATCTTTGCACCCAAATCCTCTTTCTCAACGGTTAACTCGGGTTTGCAGTCGAACCCGCCTTAAACGAAACTACCTTCCAGCCCAGCAATAAACCCATGGGCCACCTTAGATCATATTAAGTCAACATGACTTAGTTAAGCTTTAAATATAAGATTTGATAAACTTATTGTAAGTCTCCCTTGAAGAAGATTTAATAAATAAAAACAAAGTAAAAAAAAAAAAAAGAAAAAAAATAGATGATGAGTGTGAGAATATTGTTGGATCACTGCGGACGGCAGCTCGCGCTAGTGACGAAAGCAGCACGAAGAGTGCGAAAGGCGACTAGCAATATAAACAGCTAATTTGGAAAATTTGCTGTGACTGTACGGTTTAGTCCTAACTTACAAAATGGCATACTAAAACTATTTCTAACTGACCTGTGTCATAAGATACGGAGATAAAAGTGGGTGGGGAAAAATTTCAATGATTGCAGCTAATGGGGCTGTTGCGGCTTTTTGGTGTAATTTTTTAATAATTTAATTGAAAATACGCGTCGATTGATACCTCGAACACCCAAATCCGATAACTGGTTCAAAAGATTAATATATTTGAAAACTTTAGTGGACTTCTCAAAATGAAATGTAAAGTCAGTTTGTTTGTCTGTTTGTCTGCTTGCATCAAAGCGTTTAAAAAGCTTAAATGATGGGGGTCTATTTCATTTCGAAAATCTAGAAATGTTTGTTCCACGACTTTTTATAAAAACCGCCAATCTAGCGGGAACACGCTAAATCCCGCTAAAATTGAAACCTCAACAGTTTCCGAACCATAGAAGCTACAGATATGTTTTATGCATCACTGGAAAGGTGTGTTTGAGGGCTTTTAGTCGTAACTTTTCTAAAGTACGAAATAAAGTTTTTTAGCTTACGTTTTGGAGGACGAAAATCAAGTCCAAACTAATAGAATATGCATTTTACCCTCTAACAGACAAAATCGAAATAGTCATTCAATCAAGCTGATACTTATTTTATAAGTAGATATAGGTTAAATATGCTGAAGTTTCAAATTTCATAATTTTCCGTTAGTTTGAACGACCGTCAGGTGCAAAATACTGAACACCGTCTGTAGACGATCTTGTCGGTTTGAGCGTGAAAAAATAAGACCCTTCGCTTGCATCACAAGGGAATATCGCTCGAGACTTTTTGCGATACCTTTTACTATTTATTGCTTCTAAAGCTAATAAAAAGTACACTTGTAAATATTTTTTTTCGAACCGAACCTTTATTTTAATAATTTGATTCTACGATTAGTCACGACGATAGCCGTGCCCAACGTCAGCGCGAGCAAGACGAGCGGCGACTCTCTTTGGCCAAAAATTAACGCTTACTTTAGCTTTGTCTAAGAAGCAAAACCACAAACGCAACACACAACAGCCGAAAAATCAAAGCTGAACCTCTTAGCCGTAGAAGATGTGAGAGCGCGTTCTTGCTACATCGCTACATTCAAATAAAACGAAAACTTATCCAACAAAAAACACGGGAAAATAAATCAAAAATTAACCGCGGTGACTCAAACCAAACTGCTGAGGACCCAGTAAACACCTTAAATAGGTTTGCACCGCTGGCTAATACTTTCAACGACCAGCCTACCGAAGCTGGAAATGGACCAAAGAAACTAAAGCCCCCACCTATATACATTCGGGAAAACATATCCAAAGCATTGGTGAACAAGATCGTTGACCTAGTAGGAAACAACAATTTTCATGTCGTTCCTTTAATTAAAGGGAACATTCACGAAATCAAGTTTCAATAAAAAGACGAGGAACATTTCCGTAAAATCTCCAAGTATCTAAATGAAGCCAAGAAAAACTTCTACACTTATCAACTAAAAAGCAGCAAGGGAATTCCGAGGTCTCAAGTGCGTTAAAAAAGAAGGGCTTTCTCACTAAGAGAGTTACAAACATTTAAGCAAAAGCTTTTCAAAGTTGAGCTGGAGCCAGATAGTAAATCTCCAAAGAAAAGTGAAGTGCACCCGATCTACAAACTACAGCTCCTGCTGCATCGCCGGATCACTGTTGAGGAACCACACAAACGGAATGGTCCAGTTCGATTCCTGCCAAGTCAACAAGAATGACCCTAGTACAAAAAAGGGCGGAACTGTGGTGGAAATCACACAGCTAATTACAGAGGCTGTCCAGTGTACAAGGAACAAAAAGCTGCTAGGTGCAATTGTAGCATCCCAAACTACATCCGACGTCTTTTTGGCCAAAGCAGCCAGGTCCTCATTTAGTCTCGCAAACACTGTCAACGGCATATCTTTCGCTAATATTTTAAAATCTGGCCTTCAAAAATCAACTCCCTCAGCGGATTCGAGTATGGATAACGCGCAGCAGCCCATGCAGCAATCACAAAGCAATATTGAAACGATAATTTTCACCCTACAACAAAGTATGATGGAGTTCATGTCGTTTATGAGATCAACTATGCAAAATCTTATGCAAAGTCAAAACACCTTGATACAGATGCTTGAATCTCAACAATCCAAATAATCAATGGCCTCTATGAATATCTCTGTGGAACACCAACGGTGTTTCACGGCATAAACTTGAACTTACCCAATTCCTATACGACAATCACATAGATGTAATGCTGCTTTCTGAGACGCACATAGCACACAGCGGAACATGTATTCTAATAATAAACCGCATCAAACACGAATTCCACAAAAGGTTTGCGGCAAACTATCTACAAGCCAAGCAACAAACTCAACTATGTTTCCCCGGGTAGTCCTGCATACTGGCCAGCAGACCCCAACAATACACCAGACTTAATAGATTTACTGTGACAAAAAACATCCCACGCAATCTGATAAGCACCGTAGCACTTTCGGATCTTTCATCCGACCACTACCCTGTGTTATTAAATCTACTCCAATCCCCGAAATATGTGGAATATTCGAATAGACTCACAACACACAGAACCAACTGGCTCAAGTACAATAAATACGTTAGCGCTCAACTCGATCTTGCTTCGCAGTTCAACATCGAAGCGGACATCGACTGCTCTGCTGACTTATTAGAATCAGTACTTGTTGCAGCACCTAAGATCTCTACTCCACAACGCGTGCTTGTGCAGACGAATAAACGTAAATCTAATCTTCAAATAGAACAACTTGTTCTGGAAAAGCGACGATTGCGACCTGAATGGCAGTCTCACCGGTCGCCATCTACAAAACAACGCTTTAAAGATGCTTCACGCAGACTCAGCAAAGCTCTTAAGCATGAAGAAGCAGATTCCCAACGCCGATACATAGAGAAATTATCCCCAACCAGTACCAAGCATCTTTTGTGGAGTGCTCACCTTACGCTGAGTGCGCCGATCGAAACGGTAATGCCTATAAGAAACTCCTCAGGCTGCTGGGCCCGTAGCGACAAAGACAGAGCTAACACATTTGCTGCTCACCTACGTCATGTATTACAACCAAATCCCGCAACAAATTCGTTTTTACTATCATCCTGTGTATCTGATAGTCCTGGCGAGCCTGAACCACCTGAATTTCATCCAAATAAAATTGTAAAAGTCATAAAAGAACAGATGAAACCAAAGAAAGCTCCAGGCTTTCAAAAAATGATCATTGAACTTCCAAACTGTGCTATTTCCCTCAACTGTAAACTTTTCAACGCGATTACAACACTCGGCTACTTCCCAAAAAATTGAAAAAAAAAACTGTCATTATAATGATTCCCAAACCAGGAAAAGATCATACAATACCATCGTCGTACAGACCAATTTGCCTACTTCCGTGCTTGCTTAGCATTTTGAAAAATTCCTCTTGACGCGCATAATTCCTCATCTAAAAACACACAACACAATCCCAACGAATCAATTTGGCGTCCGAGAAAGGCATGGCAAGTTAACCGAATAACATCAGAAATACGTACAGCATACGAACATCGGGAATACTGCAGCGCAATATCTCCTGACGTCTCCCAGGCCTTCGATCGAGTGTGGCTTGAAGGTCTCATGCATAAAATTAAATCGACGCTCTAACATCTACGTTTGCCGACGACACCGCAATTGTTAATTTCATCGTTCCAGATGCCCCATTAAAGCAACAGCATGACTAGCTGAACATTTGGCGGTAGTAGAGAAATGGCTAGCCGACTGGCGTATTAAAATAAGTAAACAAAAGTGCAAACACACTACGTTTACTCTCAACATGCAAACATGTCCTCCGTTAGCACTCTCTAATACGCAACTCCCACAAGCCAAAGAAGTAACGTACCTTGGCGTTCAACTTGATAGGCGGCCCAAGACAAAAGGCGAGCTACAACATTAAGCTACAAGTATCTTTGCACCCAAATCCTCTTTCTCAACGGTTAACTCGGGTTTGCAGTCGAACCCGCCTTAAACGAAACTACCTTCCAGCCCAGCAATAAACCCGTGGGCCACCTTAGATCATATTAAGTCAACATGACTGTTAGTTAAGCTTTAAATATAAGATTTGATAAACTTATTGTAAGTCTCCCTTGAAGAAGATTCAATAAATAAAAACAAAGTAAAAAAAAAAAAGAAAAAAAATAGATGATGAGTGTGAGAATATTGTTGGATCACTGCGGACGGCAGCTCGCGCTAGTGACGAAAACAGCACGAAGAGTGCGAAAGGCGACTAGCAATATAAACAGCTAATTTGGAAAATTTGCTGTGACTGTACGGTTTAGTCCTAACTTACAAAATGGCATACTAAAACTTTTTCTAACTGACCTGAGTCATGAGATACGGAGATAAAAGTGGGTGGGGAAAAATTTCAATGATTGCAGCTAATGGAGCTGTTGCGGCTTTTTGGTGTAATTTTTTAATAATTTAATTAAAAATACGCGTCGATTGATACCTCGATCACCCAAATCCGATAACTGGTTCAAAAGATTAATATATTTGAAAACTTTAGTGGACTTCTCAAAATGAAATGTAAAGTCAGTTTGTTTGTCTGTTTGTCTGCTTGCATCAAAGCGCTAAAAAAGCTTAAATGATGGGGGTCTATTCCATTTCGAAAATCTAGAAATGTTTGTTCCACGACTTTTTATAAAAACCGCCAATCTAGCGGGAACACGCTTTTAGTCGTAACTTTTCTAAAGTACGAAATAAAGTTTTTTAGCTTACGTTTTGGAGGACGAAAATCAAGTCCAAACTAATAGAATATGCATTTAACCCTCTAACAGACAAAATCGAAATAGTCATTCAATCAAGCTGATACTTATTTTATAAGTAGATATATGTTAAATATGCTGAAGTTTCAAATTTCATAATTTTCCGTTAGTTGGAACGACCGTCAGGTGCAAAATACTGAACACCGTCTGTAGACGATCTTGTCGGATTGAGCGTGAAAAAATATAACCCTTCGCTTGCATCACAAGGGAATATCGCTCGAGACTTTTTGCGATACCTTTTACTATTTATTGCTTCTAAAGCTAATAAAAAGTACACTTGTAAATATTTTTTTTCAAACCGAACCTTTATTTTAACAATTTGATTCTACGATTAGTCACGACGATACCCGTGCCCAACGTCAGCGCGAGCAAGACGAGCGGCGACTCTCTTTGGCCAAAAATTAACGCTTACTTTAGCTTTGTCTAAGAAGCAAAACCACAAACGCAACACACAACAGCCGAAAAATCAAAGCAGAACCTCTTAGCCGTAGAAGATGTGAGAGCGCGTTCTTGCTACATCGCTACATTCAAATAAAACGAAAACTTAGCCAACAAAAAACACGGGAAAATAAATCAAAAATAAACCGCGGTGACTCAAACCAAACTGCTGAGGACCCAGTAAACACCATAAATTGGTTTGCACCGCTGGCTAATACTTTCAACGACCAGCCTACCAAAGCTGGAAATGGACCAAAGAAACTAAAGCCCCCACCTATATACATTCGGGAAAAGATATCCAACGCATTGGTGAACAAGATCGTTGACCTAGTAGGAAACAACAATTTTCATGTCGTTCCTTTAATTAAAGGGAACATTCACGAAATCAAGCTTCAATAAAAAGACGAGGAACATTTCCGTAAAATCTCCAAGTATCTAAATGAAGCTAAGAAAAACTTCTACACTTATCAACTAAAAAGCAGCAAGGGAATTCCGAGGTCGCAAGTGCGTTAAAAGAGAAGGGCTTTCTCACTAAGAGAGTTACAAACATTTAAGCAAAAACAAAATACCCCAACCTGTTTTCAAAGTTGAGCTGGAGCCAGATAGTAAATCTCCAAAGAAAAGTGAAGTGCACCCGATCTACAAACTACAGCTCCTGCTGCATCGCCGGATCACTGTTGAGGAACCACACAAACGGAATGGTCCAGTTCGATTCCTGCCAAGTCAACAAGAATGACCCTAGTACAAAAAAGGGCGGAACTGTGGTGGAAATCACACAGCTAATTAGAGAGGCTGTCCAGTGTACAAGGAACAATAAGCTGCTAGGTGCAATTGTAGCATCCCAAACTACAGCAGCCAGGTCCTCATTTAGTCTCGCAAACACTTTCAACGGCATATCTTTCGCTAATATTTTAAAATCCGGCCTTCAAAAATCAACTCCCTCAGCAGCACCCCCAAGGGTAATAAAAGAATATTCGAGTATGGATAACGCGCAGCAATCCATCCAGCAATCACAAACAATATTGAAACGATTACTTTCACCCTACAACAAAGTATGATGGCGTTCATGTCGACGATTGCGACGTGACCGGTCGCCATCTACAAAACAACGCTTTAAAGATGCTTCACGCAGACTCAGCAAAGCTCTTAAGCAGGAAGAAGCAGATTCCCAACGCCGTGGAGGGCTCACCCTACGCTAAGTGCGCCGATCGAAACGGTAACGCCTATAAGAAACTCCTCAGGCTGCTGGGCCCGTAGCGACAAAGACAGAGCTAACACATTTGCTGCTCACCTACGTCATGTATTACAACCAAATCCCGCAACAAATTCGTTTTTACTATCATCCTGTGTATTTGATAGTCCTGGCGAACCTGTACCACCTGAATTTCGTCCAAATAAAATTGTAAAAGTCATAAAAGAACAGATGAAACCAAAGAAAGCTCCAGGCTTTCAAAAAATGATCATTGAACTTCCAAGCTGTGCTATTTCCCTCATCTGTAAACTTTTCAACGCGATTACAACACTCGGCTACTTCCCAAAAAAATGGAAGAAATCGGTTATTATAATGATTCCCAAACCAGGAAAAGATCATACAACACCATAGTCGTACAGACCATTTTGCCTACTCCGTGCTTGCTTAGCTTTTTGAAAAATGCCTCTTGACGCGCATAATTCCTCATCTGAGAACACACAACACAATCCCGACACATCAATTAGGCTTCCGAGAAAGGCATGAAACTATCGAGCAAGTTAACCGAATAACATCAGAAATACGTACAGCATACGAACATCGGGAATACTGCAGCGCAATATCACTTGACGTCTCCCAGGCCTAAAATTAAATCGACGCTCCCAGTGTACACTCATAAGCTTCTCGAGTCGCACCTTTACAATAGAGTCTGCGCAGTGAGATGCAACACTACTACATCTACTGATCATATTATAGAAGCTGGAGCTCCCCAGGGAAGTGTATTGGGACCAACACTATACGTAATTTACACAGCGGACATCCCGATAAACGAGCGGCTAACAACATCTACGTTTGCCGACGACACCGCAATTGTTAATTTCATCGTTCCAGATGCCCCATTAAAGCAACAGCATGACTAGCTGAACATTTGGCGGTAGTAGAGAAATGGCTAGCCGACTGGCGTATTAAAATAAATAAACAAAAGTGTAAACTCACCACGTCTACTCTCAACATGCAAACATGTCCTCCGTTAGCACTCTCTAATACGCAACTCCCACAAGCCAAAGAAGTAACGTACCTTGGCGTTCATCTTGATAGGCGGCTCAAGACAAAAGGCGAGCTACAACATTAAGTTACGAGTATCTTTGCACTCAAATCCTCTTTCTCAACGGTTAACTCGGGTTTGCAGTCGAACCCGCCTTAAACGAAACGACCTTCCAGCTCAGCAATAAACCCGTGGGCCACCGTAGATCATATTAAGTCAACATGACTGAGGAATATATGACGCCAAACTATTTGATCGAGTCAAAAATCGACGAGTGTGTACAGGGCCTTGAAGCTATAGGTTTTCCACAGTGTCTTGGTGCAATTGGTAAGTATAACACATAAGCATTAAAAATTAATTTTTAATAATTTGTTTGCTTTCATTAGATGGATGCCACATTGAAGTTGAGCCTCCATCAGCAAAAGCCGTTGACCACCACAACTAAGTAAGTTAATAAATAAAACCCCCAACATATATTTTAATTTTTTATTTTTCTTTTAATTTTTTTAGGTACAGATTCATGTTTGTCGGTTCGCCAGGTCGGTGTAACGACTCTTTGATATTTCAAAGATCTTCGCTTTGCGAAATGATTGACTCGTGCCCCTTGCTGGACTTTAAGTCAAAATAAATATGTGGAGAAAACGTACCAAAGCAAGGCGTGTTGTCGAGAATGCTTTTGGCAAATTAAAGGTCAGATTTCGACGTGTTGGCAACGGACTTAGCTGTCATCCTAAACACAATGCGATAATCATCATGGCCTGCTGTGTGTTGCACAACATTTTAAATGTGCATAACAGCGCGATTAATGATGCATGGGGAGCTACACCGTGAGAAAATGACAGGGAGCAACCGCACCAAAGCAACACTTCGGCTGACTTTCATAAATCGGCTGAGGAAATTAGGTCTGCAATTGCAGAATTCCTTTGCAGTAAAGATGAATAAACAAAATATAATTGTTAATATTTATTTTTGGGAATTTATGGAGCTCAGCAGATTATCTTGAAACTTTTGGTTTTGTTCCAGAATTTCTTTTAGGAAATCGTTTAGCTCCTTCCGCTGCTGCTCTCGAGACTCCACTTCTCTTTTTTGAATTTCGTGCCGCTCCCTTTAATTAAAAATACGCGTCGATTGATACCTCGATCACCCAAATCCGACAACTGGTTCAGAAGATTAATATATTTGAAAACTTTAGTGGACTTCTCAAAATGAAATGAAAAGTCAGTTTGTTTGTCTGTTTGTCTGCTTGCATCAAAGCGCTAAAAGCTTAAATGATGGGGGTCTATTCCATTTCGAAAATCTAGAAATGTTTGTTCCACGACTTTTTATAAAAACCGCCAATCTAGCGGGAACACGCTAAATCCCGCTAAAATTGAAATCTCAACAGTTTCCGAACCATAGAAGCTACAGATATGTTTTATGCATCACTGGAAAGGTGTGTTTGAGGGCTTTTAGTCGTAACTTTTCTAAAGTACGAAATAAAGTTTTTTAGCTTACGTTTTGGAGGACGAAAATCAAGTCCAAACTAATAGAATTTGCATTTAACCCTCTAACAGACAAAATCGAAATAGTCATTCAATCAAGCTGATACTTATTTTATAAGTAGATATAGGTTAAATATGCTGAAGTTTCAAATTTCATAATTTTCCGTTAGTTGGAACGACCGTCAGGTGCAAAATACTGAACACCGTCTGTAGACGATCTTGTCGGTTTGAGCGTGAAAAAATATGACCCTTTGCTTGCATCACAAGGGAATATCGCTCGAGACTTTTTGCGATACCTTTTGCTATTTATTGCTTCTAAAGCTAATAAAAAGTACACTTGTAAATATTTTTTTTTCAAACCGAACCTTTATTTTAATAATTTGATTCTACGATTAGTCACGACGATACCCGTGCCCAACGTCAGCGCGAGCAAGACGAGCGGCGACTCTCTTTGGCCAAAAATTAACGCTTACTTTAGCTTTGTCTAAGAAGCAAAACCACAAACGCAACACACAACAGCCGAAAAATCAAAGCAGAACCTCTTAGCCGTAGAAGATGTGAGAGCGCGTTCTTGCTACATCGCTACATTCAAATAAAACGAAAACTTAGCCAACAAAAAACACGGGAAAAAAATCAAAAATTATCCGTGGTGACTCAAACCAAACTGCTGAGGACCCAGTAAACACCATAAATAGGTTTGCACCGCTGGCTAATACTTTCAACAACCAGCCTACCGAAGCTGGAAATGGACCAAAGAAACTAAAGTCCCCACTTATATACATTCGGGAAAAGATATCCAAAGCATTGGTGAACAAGATCGTTGACCTAGTAGGAAACAACAATTTTCATGTCGTTCCTTTAATTAAGGGAACATTCACGAAATCAAGCTTCAATAAAAAGACGAGGAACATTTCCGTAAAATCTCCAAGTATCTAAATAAAGCTAAGAAAAACTTCTACACTTATCAACTAAAAAGCAGCAAGGGAATTCTGAGGTCGCAAGTGCGTTAAAAGAGAAGGGCTTTCTCACTAAGAGAGTTACAAACATTTAAGCAAAAGCTTTTCAAAGTTGAGCTGGAGCCAGATAGTAAATCTCCAAAGAAAAGTGAAGTGCACCCGATCTACAACCTACAGCTCCTGCTGCATCGCCGGATCACTGTTGAGGAACCACACAAACGGAATGGTCTAGTTCGATTCCTGCCAAGTCAACAAGAATGACCCTAGTACAAAAAAGGGCGGAACTGTGGTGGAAATCACACAGCTAATTACAGAGGCTGTCCAGTGTACAAGGAACAAAAAGCTGCTAGGTGCAATTGTAGCATCCCAAACTACAGCAGCCAGGTCCTCATTTAGTCTCGCAAACACTGTCAACGGCATATCTTTCGCTAATATTTTAAAATCTGGCCTTCAAAAATCAACTCCCTCAGCAGCACCTCCAAGGGTAATAAAAGAATATTCGAGTATGGATAACGCGCAGCAATCCATCCAGCAATCACAAACAATATTGAAACGATTACTTTCACCCTACAACAAAGTATGATGGCGTTCATGTCGACGATTGCGACGTGAATGGCAGTCTCACCGGTCGCCATCTACAAAACAACGCTTTAAAGATGCTTCACGCAGACTCAGCAAAGCTCTTAAGCATGAAGAAGCAGATTCCCAACGCCGTGGAGGGCTCACCCTACGCTAAGTGCGCCGATCGAAACGGTAACGCCTATAAGAAACTCCTCAGGCTGCTGGGCCCGTAGCGGCAAAGACAGAGCCAACATTCTGCTGCTCACCTACGTCATGTATTACAACCAAATCCCGCAACAAATTCGTTTTTACTATCATCCTGTGTATCTGATAGTCCTAACGAACCTGAATTTCGTCCAAATAAAATTGTAAAAGTCATAAAAGAACAGATGAAACCAAAGAAAGCTCCAGGCTTTCAAAAAATGATCATTGAACTTCCAAACTGTGCTATTTCCCTCATCTGTAAACTTTTCAACGCGATTACAACACTCGGCTACTTCCCAAAAAAATGGAAGAAATCGGTCATTATAATGATTCCCAAACCAGTAAAAGATCATACAACACCATAGTCGTACAGACCATTTTGCCTACTCCGTGCTTGCTTAGCTTTTTGAAAAATGCCTCTTGACGCGCATAATTCCTCATCTGAGAACACACAACACAATCCCGACACATCAATTAGGCTTCCGAGAAAGGCATGAAACTATCGAGCAAGTTAACCGAATAACATCAGAAATACGTACAGCATACGAACATCGGGAATACTGCAGCGCAATATCACTTGACGTCTCCCAGGCCTTCGATCGAGTGTGGCTTGAAGGTCTCATGCATAAAATTAAATCGACGCTCCCAGTGTACACTCATAAGCTTCTCGAGTCGCACCTCTACAATAGAGTCTGCGCAGTGAGATGCAACACTACTACATCTACTGATCATATTATAGAAGCTGGAGCTCCCCAGGGAAGTGTATTGGGACCAACACTATACGTAATTTACACAGCGGACATCCCGATAAACGAGCGGATAACAACATCTACGTTTGCCGACGACACCGCAATTGTTAATTTCATCGTTCCAGATGCCCCAATAAAGCAACAGCACGACTAGCTGAACATTTGGCGGTAGTAGAGAAATGGCTAGCCGACTGGCGTATTAAAATAAATAAACAAAAGTGTAAACTCACCACGTCTACTCTCAACATGCAAACATGTCCTCCGTTAGCACTCTCTAATACGCAACTCCCACAAGCCAAAGAAGTAACGTACCTTGGCGTTCATCTTGATAGGCGGCTCAAGACAAAAGGCGAGCTACAACATTAAGCTACGAGTATCTTTGCACTCAAATCCTCTTTCTCAACGGTTAACTCGGGTTTGCAGTCGAACCCGCCTTAAACGAAACGACCTTCCAGCCCAGCAATAAACCCGTGGGCCACCGTAGATCATATTAAGTCAACATGACTGAGGAATATATGACGCCAATTTATTTGATCGAGTCAAAAATCGACGAGTGTGTACAGGGCCTTGAAGCTGTAGGTTTTCCACAGTGTCTTGGTGCGATTGGTAAGTATAACACATAAGCATTAAAAATTAATTTTTAATAATTTGTTTGCTTTCATTAGATGGATGCCACATTGAAGTTGAGCCTCCATCAGCAAAAGCTGTTGACCACCACAACTAAGTAAGTTAATAAATAAAACCCCCAACATATATTTTAATTTTTTATTTTTCTTTTAATTTTTTTAGGTACAGATTCATGTTTGTCGGTTTGACAGGTCGGTGTAACGACTCTTTGATATTTCAAAGATCTTCGCTTTGCGAAATGATTGACTCGTGCCCCTTGCTGGACTTTAAGTCAAAAGAAATATGTGGAGTTAACGTACCCGTTCATCTGATTGGAGATTCGTGCCTTTCTCGCTTATGAAGCCGTACCCATTCTCGACAGACGCATCATCGGCAAGGAGGGCATTCAACTACAATTTGTCCAAAGCAAGGCGTGTTGTCGAGAATGCGTTCGGCAATTTAAAGGTCAGATTTCGACGTGTTGGTAACGGACTTAACTGTCATCCTAAACACAATGCGATAATCATCATGGCCTGCTGTGTGTTGCACAACATTTTAAATGTGCATACCAGCGCGATTAATGATGCATGGGAAGCTACACCGGGAGAAAATGACAGGGAGCAACCGCACCAAAGCAACACTTCGGCTGACTTTCATAAATCGGCTGAGGAAATTAGGTCTGCAATTGCAGAATTCCTTTGCAGTAAAGATGAATAAACAAAATATAATTGTTAATATTTATTTTTGGGAATTTATGGAGCTCAGCAGATTATCTTGAAACTTTTGGTTTTGTTCCAGCATTTTTTTTAGGAAATCGTTTAGCTCCTTCCGCTGCTGCTCTCGAGACTTCACTTCTCTTTTTTGTATTTCGTGCCGCTCCCTTTGCAAGCTTAGACGCTCCAACTGCATCTCCGCCCGCTCATTCTGCTTTTCAGCACTCTCCCGAGCAATCTGAAGTTCCGATAGGAAGTCTTGTTTACTGCGCTTGGCTTCGAATGCTTGGGAGAACTGGGAGCTGCAGTTGGACGAGTCCGGCTCAAACACAATGGGCTCCTCCAAATATTCAATGAAATCTGCAATTGTTGCGTGCTGAGTATAAAAAAGATTATAATAAATTCAAATACTAACTCGTGTTTCTTAGTCGCGGAGAGTCAATATCGTGGACTCGCAAGCCGCCCAAAATGCTGTGCACTTTTTCATAAAAAGCCCACGAAGTCGGAGCGCCACCAACCAATTTAAAATATTCTATATTACTTGTATTTTCTGGTGAGGTTGTCTAGTTTTGTCCGGACATCTGACCATGTACCACTGAAGCCGGCGCACTGAAGCTTTTCAGCCATTTCCATGTACACATGGGAGTTTTTCCGTATACCCCTCAGATCTCCAATGCACTCACAGAGGGAGCCTGAGAAACGGCTACCACATCTAAGGAAGGCAGCAGGCGAGTAAATTACCCACTCCCAGCTCGGCGAGGTAGTGACGAAAAATAACAATACAGGACTCATATCCGAGGCCCTGTAATTGGAATGAGTACACTTTAAATACTTTAACAAGGACCTATTGGAGGGCAAGTTTGGTGCCAGCAGCCGCGGTAATTCCAGCTCCAATAGCGTATATTAAAGTTGTTGCGGTTAAAACGTTCGTAGTTGAACTTGTGCTTCATACGGGTAGTGCAACTTACAATTGTAGTTAGTATTATACCTTTATTTATGTAAGCGTATTATCGGCTGGAGTTCTTATATGTTATTAAATACTTGTATTTTTTTATATGTTCCTCCTATTTAAAAACACTGTTTAGCATAAAAAAATTTTTTTTAACTAGAATTGCCTCTTATTTATGATGAGATAAAGAAGAAAACGTTTGTCAATATTATGGAACTTCAAAGTTATAGTATATTTCAAAATGTGTTTATAATCATCATGTATTATATTAACTAATATTTATGTATAATTGTACAGCCTCAACTCATATGGGACTACCCCCTGAATTTAAGCATATTAATTAGGGGAGGAAAAGACGTTCGTTTTGGTTACCGAACACGGCTGCGGAGACTCACTGCACTATTCTACAAGGAACTCAACCAACATAAATAATCAACACAATACGATGGCTGATAAAATGCAAGAAGAATTGGTCCTGACTGGGGAAGATAATATTTCCCCGACAAATATAAAAGTATTGTAAAAAAAATTTTTTTTTAAATGTTTTTTGAGAACTTACTATTAATATTTAATTTATTATTGTATGCCCTGAATCCCCATTAGAACTTTTAAATGGTAAAGTGGCTCTTCCGTCTAGTATTGAGAGAGCAAGCAGCTAAAAACATGCAAAATTACGATTTGATGAAAATAAAGCTAAGGTAATTAGATTTAATATGAGCGACTATGTATTGCTAAACAACAGCGAAAGACAGCAAACATAACTAGATTCAATATATAGTTCTTGGTTACAGAGGTTTTGGTCGGAGGCCGATACATGTTAAAATCCACGAAAAATAATAAACATTATAATTATAATTATGCCAGAAGAGCTGGATATTGACAGAGAAGACTAAAGTTTGTAGGAAGAGATTGTTGAATCAGACAAGAATAATCGTGAAGCCATGGTATATAGTGATGGACGAGGTTGATCGTTAAGCTGTTGTGTATGGTGATGGACGAGGTTGATCGTGAAGCTGTTGTGTACGGTGATGGACGAGGTTGGTCGTGAAGCTGTTGTGTACGATGATGGACTAGGTTAGTCGTGAAGCAGTTGTGTATGGCGATGAACGAGATTTGTCGTGAAACTGTTGTGTAATATTTTGTTTGAAATAATTTATAAAGAGAATGTAACACTAGAAATTGTTTTTGATCTAAGAAGTTGAATTAAAATTGTAATAAAGGAAATCAGACAAAGAAACGATTTTCCTGTATACACGAGGACGTGTGAATGTCAGAATGGCCGGGTCGGAAAATGTAATATGCGGTACTAGGCTTGACATGTCCGCAAACTGTGTGATTGTGAGATTGGCTGTTCTTTGTATCAGCCCTTGTTTAGTGGGACTCTGGGTGTATGAACTGGAGATGAGTGTGGCTCCGGTCTAATGAAAGTTGAAGTGTTGACAGACGTTCGTTTTGGTTACCGAACAGGAAACTAGCAACACAGCTGCGGAGACTCGCTTCACTAATCTACAAGGAACTTGTCGGATTCAGCAGCAGCCTAATCCGTTTATCGATATAACTATCGGCACAGCATGAACTAGATGAGCATGCTTGTCGTGTACTGAACTAGATGAGCAGGCTTGTCGTGAACTGGTTCCAGCTGTGATTGCATACACATACACATACATATACACTAGCATATTTTTCCCGCGTTTTTGCATTGGACATAACTTTAGTTGTTGATCTGGCGAAGCTTATTGTTAAAAGCCACAGCCGCATATTGTGAAGCCAATCTAGCCAAAATAAACGTTGTTGTTGAAAGCCAAGTTGTATTCATTCTTGGTAAATAGTACCCCCGTACAATTGTCAAAAAATATTGGCAATTCAACATTTGGAGGCCCCGGCGAGATTGGCTAAATAACATTCAATTGTGCAGTAAAGTTCTGTGTTCGCTGAAAACAAATCAAGTGCATAATCATACATACATATGTGCGTGTGTGTGTTGCAAAGCAACAGTTTCATAGTGTCATATTGTGTGTCATATTGGGAAAGGCACCGCAATTAGACTCTCGCTCGTTGTTGTTGTTGTCATTCTCAGCCTTCTTATATACAAATTAATTAAAGATGTGCTGGTCCAGCGATGAACTAGGCGTTGAAGGCAGGTCCCGCGATGAACTAGGCGTTGAAGGCAGGTCCAGCGTTGATTGCGTAATTATAATCTTCTTATGACGATTACGTTGGAGGGCTTGACTTCACCCCCTTTCTACTCACTGGCCTTGTGGCTCAGCAATGATCAGAAAATATAACAAATTTATTTACGGCAGTGTGCCGGAGTAGTGCGGGTTTATTCTTTAAACTTCGATACAAAACTAAACTGTATTACAAAATTGGATTAAAGCTAAACCTAGAAGTTGGGCGCATGAGCTACAACGCTACAGCCGGCAAGCCGACTCAGCATAAGCGATAACGCAGATACTTGCAGCATAGTCAAGTATCAGGTTACCGATGCTGACCATTGTGGTCGGGGCGCTGAACTCATGCGTCAGCGGAATATGGTTGGAGTAAATGTGCAAATATTATTATTGTGCAAGATTCTTATACAAAGTATTTATGTGCAATTCTTATGTGTTAACTACTCCCCCCTCAAGTTTATGACCGTCCTCGGTCACTTTGTAGCTGTTGATGACCCTTTGTGCCTCTCGCGAAGCCTGTTTCCTTTTTGTGATATGCCATATGATGATTAAGCCACTTAGGATGATGCTGAGAGCAACGCCGACAATAGTCCACATGTTGGATGAGTCGGCGGACGCCAACTCGTCTTTGAGTTCTTGGATGACACGAAGGTTGTTATTGTTCATCCTATGAAGTTGAGGCATACTCAAAACTGGGTCATGACTGACGATGTTGAGTAGTGGTGACCCTGCTATGCCTGGCGCCTTATTTAATATCTCACGCTGGTTCACATATTCTGTGCCATTGATGGTTGCGGAGAAACGGAAGGTGACGAGGTGTGTTCCGTTCGTGGTTATCTCTGGGCCATTGTCTGTACTGACCCTTGCTGTGCTCTCGTTGATGATTATGATTCCGTCATCCACTTGCGAGATAGGCTTCAGGTGGCTTGGTTGCGTGCGGCAGGAGGCAGCGCCGCTAGCATGCAGTGCTCGTGCACAGGTGTCTTGTGTCATTTCCTTACAAACGGATGCGAATGTTGTTGTTACGCACTCGTTAACCGCTAGAACATCGTTTTCGCATTCGGCTACTATGTCATCTTGTAGTTGCAGCGTGACGTGTTGATGAGATACTGGGAAGATGGTGACCTTGGTACAGATGAGTTTAATTCTTGGGTAGGCTATGAGTATATGAACCATGTTCTCGGACTGTAGGACTTTAATTTCTGATGCTTCAGTTAGGCTTACTATGGGGATCTCTACAGGGTGTTCATTTAAAATCGTCTTCAAATCTTCGTGATTAAAAATAGTGGGATTTATTATGCCAGCCTTAGCTAATGTAATTGTGAGTATCAAGTTTGAGATTTGGTCTATTAACATTCTATTTCTCGCTAATAGTGTTTCATATAAATGCGGTGTATCAACTAGCTCGTTCTTCTTTGCTTTAACTATTTCATTTATAGCATCTGTGAGTTTATTAATTTGTTTCTGTGTTTCTGAATTAATCACTATTTGCCTATTGTTTGCATCAATTAACTTCGATTCGGACCACCTAACCTTCTCAAAATCGGCCGCATCTGGCGTGCCTGCTATTACCTTTAGCGCTGAGCCTAAAAAGTCTAGGCTCCTTGCCATTCTATGGTGCACTCTTACCACGGACAACAAATTTCTAATGTGTTCTACGTCGACATCTAATAATTTTCGCATATGCGATTGAGGGAATAATTCTGTTAATTTAGCTGTCTCATCTGTCATGATAGTGAATTCTGTCAAGTTGCTTGAGTGCCTTAAATAGTCCCTTTGTTCCCATACCAACACTTTCCCTTCTATTACCGGAATGTAGTTGAAGTGGGTGTAGTCGATAATCCGACAATGTGCTACCCCTAACAGTACCAGGACCACAAGTTTAAACCTGCGAAAGAATAGAGAAGGAGGGAGTAAGAACCATTGTGCGCTTAATTTTTAATTTTAGCTTATGCATTTTTTCGCGTGTAAGTAAATGCTATTTAAGGTTGTCCTTATGGACCACCCTCCCTTTAATAAGAACAGACGTTCCTAGGTCTGCCTGGATCGCTTCCTCTGTGCAAAGGGGTGTTAACTTATTTCCCAATCTTTTATTGTTCTTTACGAACACCTTTTCGCCTACCTCAAAAACTCTATTTTGCCTATTCGGGTTGGATCTCTCAATGTTGTCACGTTGGGCTTTTGCGATTTTATTTTTAATTGTCTGCCTGAGCTCGTTTGACGCCGCATGAAGTACATCGATCGGGGTTTGATCTGTGACCGAATGTACGGATCGGTTGTAGGCTACTGTTGCCCTCAGAATTAGCTCAACTGTATCATCAGACATTTTGTCAAGTTTAAAAGATCTAGCTATGTCTGCAAGAGTGCCATGAAAGCGCTCTACTTGCCCATTCGAACAACTGTGAAGAGGTGGTGCATTCACAATGTCTATGTTATATCCGTTCTTTAAAAGCGTTCTGATAGTCTCTGAATTGAAGGCGGCTTCATTGTCGCAATAAATTGTTTTCGTTTGAGGAAACAAGTTCAAAAGTTGAATAATGGTAATTTTCACATCCATTATAGTGCGAGACGCGAGCGGTTGTACAACGGCAAATTTCGAGAACTTGTCAACACAAGTTAAAAACGATTTTTTGTCCGTTGAGAAAATGTCGATGTGGAGCATTTCTCCAGCATATGAAGGAATTGGCGTTTCCCCAAGCATCTGTTTCTTCGGGTGCCTATCGTGTTTTGCTTTTGTACATGTTTTGCAATTTATTACCACTTCGTTGGTCAACTTCGCCATTTTCGGAAAATAATAATCGTGAAGGATTTGTTTCATATTTTCCTGAGCGGCCCTATGTGCGCGATTGTGTTCAGTGGTGATAATTTCAATTTGCTCACCTTTGTCCGTAATGTCTACAACCAAATTCTTGCAATGCCAGAATTTAGTCGCCGGAAAATTTAACACTAAATCGTGTTGTATACTGGCTAACGTTGGCAAGTCGCAGTAAATCGCGTTTACTGAGTTGGTGTTAACTAGTGGTTTGATTATTTCAAATAGGTTGCTTTTATTAGTGAAATTTATAATGTGTCGGATTTTCCTGCCGAAAAGTATGATATCTCTTTTTAGGGGAAATTTGGCCTCTTCGAGAACAAACTGGTTCTTGAAACAATTTAACGGCTTTTCTGTTGAATCAACCGTGTAGGTTAACGATAGCTCGCTGTGAATCGTCGCAGCGTCTGATTGAACTTCATTTTCCAAGTTATTTACATTCTGCCGGGACAGGGCATCTGCCACGAAGTTTTCTTTGCCGGGCTTATAGAACACTTTTGCGTTGTGTTCATCTATGAATGATTTCCACCTTTTGATTTTCGCATTTGTGTTTCTGTCGGAGACAGCGAAGGTAAGGGGTTGGTGGTCTGTAAAGATGTTGATTTCTTTTGACCCATACAGGTAATTTTGCAATTTACCCAAAGCCCATACAATGGCTAACAACTCCCTTTCATTTGTGGCATAGTGCGTCTCACTTTGCTTTAGTGTTCGCGATATCATGGTGATTGGTTTTCCCCCTTGGGAAAGAACCGCACCGATGCCGTGCATGGAAGCGTCGGTGGTTAAATCGAACGGTTGTTTAAAATCCGGGTACATGAGGATAACATCCTCGGATGCCAGGATGTTCTTCAGATTCTCGAAGGCGTTTCGTTGAATTTCATTGAATTTAATTTCTATCTTCTTGGACATATGCTTACTAACCGAGCCATTTTCTCCCTTGAGTATGTTAGTCAAAGGCCTTGCTATTGCCGCAAAGTCCTTAATGAACCCTCTGTAATAACTAGCTAAGCCAAGGAATGATCTTAAACTAAATAAGTTTTTAGGTTCAATATATTCCTGTATGGCCTTAACCTTTTCTGGGTCAGTTTTTGCCCCGTTTTTGGTTACTACAAAGCCCAAGAATTCGACGCTTTCTTTAAAAAACTTCGTTTTTTCTTGTGCTACCCTCATATTGGCATCGCTTAAGCATTTCAAAATTGTGTCAATATGTTTCACATGGTCGGTTTCGTTTTCAGAAAAGATTATTACGTCATCGACGTAAACATAACATATCTTTCCTATATGCTCCCTTAGGATGTCGTCAATGGCTCTTTGAAAAATGCTCCCCGCATTCTTCAAGCCGAATGGTAGGCGGCAAAACTCATACTTTCCGCCGTTTACCGAGAACGACGTTTTTTCGCGGTCTTGTTCTGCTAGGTAAATCTGATGGTACCCCGACTTTAAGTCCAGGGTTGTGAAAAACTTTGCCTTTCCTAGATTCGCTAGAATCATTGGGATGCTCGGCATCGGGTATCGATCGGCTATAGTTCGCTCATTTAGCTTCCTAAAGTCAATTACTAACCGTTTCTTTTTATTACCATTGTTATCGACTCCTTTTTTGTCAACAACCCATACTGGGCTGTTATATGGGGATTTCGATGGTCTAATGATACCATCTTCGAGTAGTTGCTTGATTTCGTTGTTTACAAAATCAGAGACTCCATTTGGGTACGGATATAGTTTCGTATAGATTGGTTCATTATCTATGGTGCGAATCGTGGCAATGACCGAAGTATTAAAGGGTAATGCCTCGTTAGAGGTCGAAAACGCCTTTGACCTTTCCAATATCACGCCTTTGAATTTCTCTTTAACGGACATGGGCACTACTATATCATTAACATCTGTGAAGTTTACACTGTGACAGTAATGGAAGTTCAATTGCTCTGTTTTATTTTGGTACTTCATAATTTTGTTTTTTAAGTCTAATACCGCTCCTGCTTTGTCTAACGAGTCAAAGCCTAAAATGGCATCAAATAAACTTAGTGTGTCAAGCATAAAAAATGGTGAGGTTTGGCCAAAGATTTTTAAAAGGCATTTATTTGTTATTTTGCTCGAACCATGTATCGAGCTTACAATGAAGGGTCTTTCGACATGAATTATTTTTTTTAGCTCCTTTATGGGCTTTACGTAATTCTTTGCCGCCCCTGTATCCACTAGTATTTTTAAAGTTCTCCCACCCAACTGTCGTTTGATATACGGCAGTCGGGATCGTTCCCTAAAAAATTTAGTGAGTCATCGTCCCCTAGCGACTGAGCGTCTTCCTCAATCTCAATTACAGCAGCCTCTGCTGCGTTTTCATATCTAGGAGCCTCAGCATTGGGGGCACTCTGAACAACATTGTGCAGCTTTTGACGCCTTGGTCCTGTCATTCTATCGGACGAGTTTGGTCTCTTTTGGGCCTGCTCGGCGTTATTTTGAGGTTTAGAGAAATTAGTACGGTGTCTAAACTTAGACGAAGAGTCAACTTCCATTGGCTCCGGTGGTTGTCCCTGTTCATCTTTCTTGCCTTTCTCTTGGTAACTGTTATTTTGATGTTTCTTGACAAAATGGGGGTTTTTTTCCCCGCCCCGTTCGTCCCTATTATGCTTTCCCTGTTTTGCGTGGGGACGATTTTTATAGTCCTCCTTTGCATGTTCTCTTTCTGCGATGGCTTTCGCGTATGAAGCCGAAAACATGCTACGCTCAATGCTAGCTTCTGCTTCTCTAGCCAACGCTAAAGCGGATGCTAGATCCTTGGGCTGAGCCGGGAAGACAATGGCTTTAAGTGACTTCCTAAGTCCTGTGATGAAGGCGTGAAGCGCATCAGCCCTGACCTCATCGTTAAGAAGCGTTGCTTGTACAGACTCATGGGTCATTATGATTTTGTTAGTAACAAGGGTTAATCTCCTCTCAACTTCGTCGTAATATTCCATTAGGGTCAAGTCACCTTGTCTAACCATTTCGAGGCCTTGCCTCAGAAGTCGTAGAGAAGTTTTGTCAGCATAGGAGCAATCTAGTCTGGCTATGATTGCATCAAAATTCAAGACAGTATTGTGTGATACTAATACCGCTCTGGCTGCTCCTCTAACTTTATTTCTAATGATTGTTACCGCTTGGTAATGCGTGTAACTACCATCAAAGGGTTTAAACAACTCGTAAGCATCGACGGCTGATTGCCTTCATGCTACGTACTCGTCTGACCCGCCGCTAAATTCTGGGACTGATTTTATTATGTCCAATGGAAAATTACAACTGATCTGTGGGTTCACAGAAATTCTTTGGTAGGGTTCAACTTGTGGTGTTTCGATGCACAAGCTATTTACCCGCGCGCTCATAGCGTTAAGCTGAGTTTGGAACCTTTGTTCTTGCTGCGCCAACGCTTCTCTAACAGCAGATTCTACTATTGCTTGCACCTGGTTTGGTTCCATGGTGGAGTTCAGTTGGTTCTGTGTCTGGCTAATATGAGACTCTAGGTTTGGGACCTGGCTAAAGATCGTTTGGTTGTGTACCTGGCTGATATGGGGCTCTTGGTTTGGAACTTGGCTATTGTTGTCTTCTGTGTCCCAGTCACTGTCACTATCTCGCTCGGTTTTTATGTTTTTTAACGCGTCTAACCAACTCATATGCTCATGTGCATAAAACAAATTCTTAGCAGCGTTTTCACGCACCCGCTTGGAATTCGTTTTAGAATAAGAATAAAATAGTTGAACCGCATAAATATGATACACAACGTGAATTTGGAAAGATCTTTGATTTGGTGTGGCTTTTTTCTTGTCGATTGTATTTTATTGACACATTCACAATTACATACACTTGTAGTTAATTTTAATTTTGGTGTGCGATTTGAAGAAGCAATTTTAAATAAACTTACATAGTGTGGGAATTAGAGTAAGCCTAACTCTAACTAATGTGGGAATCTTTTATGTTGGGCGCCAATTAATTAAAGATGTGCTGGTCCAGCGATGAACTAGGCGTTGAAGGCAGGTCCGCGATGAACTAGGCGTTGAAGGCAGGTCCAGCGTTGATTGCGTAATTATAATCTTCTTATGACGATTACGTTGGAGGGCTTGACTTCACCCCCTTTCTACTCACTGGCCTTGTGGCTCAGCAATGATCAGAAAATATAACAAATTTATTTACGGCAGTGTGCCGGAGTAGTGCGGGTTTATTCTTTAAACTTCGATACAAAACTAAACTGTATTACAAAATTGGATTAAAGCTAAACCTAGAAGTTGGGCGCATGAGCTACAACGCTACAGCCGGCAAGCCGACTCAGCATAAGCGATAACGCAGATACTTGCAGCATAGTCAAGTATCAGGTTACCGATGCTGACCATTGTGGTCGGGGCGCTGAACTCATGCGTCAGCGGAATATGGTTGGAGTAAATGTGCAAATATTATTATTGTGCAAGATTCTTATACAAAGTATTTATGTGCAATTCTTATGTGTTAACTTACATACGCTTGTACATAAGCTGCTGTGCGGTTACTGACTTTTGTCGTTGCTTTCATTTCTTTCGCCGTTACATTGTTGCCAAGCGCCATCATGGCAAACACAGACGCTGATAGTGCGCGAATTGCAGACAGGGTGATCTTCTTCAAACGCAAAGTGTCTGCATTGTTTGAACGCGCTAAAAATCTCGAAAGTGATTTATCAACAAACAAGCTTAATGATCTGGACCCTGTCGAGCTAGAAGTGCATTTATTAAGTATTGAGCAAACTAAATCTACCTTTAACGGCGCGCATAATTCGTTAGAGGAACTCGACTTCGACGAAATTGGCAGCAAAGTGCGCGATGACTTTGACGATTTAATGGCTAAGCTCGAGGCTCGTGTGCGCGTAATTATTCAAAAACATCAGTCAAGTGCCCCGCCAATTCGACATTTGGGCGCTATGATGACACTCTTAATCAAACCGTGATAGTGGCCAATAGATCGCGTTTGCCCGAGTTCAAGCTGCCTACATTCTCCGATGGCTATACGGAATATGCCAATTTTTACGCAATGTTTGAGTCTGTCGTTGACAAGGATCCCGAATTGACCAACATTGAGAAGCTGCAGCATCTTCGCTCATGTCTGTCTGGCCCTGCGTTGCATGCGGTTAGATCGTTGGATTTTATTGGTGCCAATTATCGTGTGGCTCTCGATATTCTTAATAAACGCTTTAGTAACAAACGTATTGTTTTCCAGACACACATAAAGGAGATTCTTGGGCTCAAGAGGGTAGACAACGAGTCGGCGTCACAACTTCGGCAATTCTCTGACAAGGTCAACTCGCATATGCGTGCGTTAAAGACATTGGCCAATTCGGAGCAGATTTCAGGATGTTTTATTGTGCAAACACTCCTTTAGAAATTGGACGTGAAAACCCAAAATAAGTGGGATGACGCTTGCTCCTCGGACAAGTTGCCGACAGCTGATGAGTTCTTTGAGTTTCTGGAAAGGCGATGCCAGAAGCTGGACAGCATACAATATTCGACGTCAGAAAATTCTCATATGGGCAAGTCTAACCAAAATGCTAACCCAAGAACGGCCTTTGTGGCCGAGACTAGCCAAGGTGGAAGTGGTTTCTGTGATGACCGCGGCCACGGAATGTATTCATGCAGTAGATTTGCAAATTTGTCTCCATCTCTGCGCCATAAGGAGGTAAAATAACTGGCTCTATGTTTCAACTGCCTAAAGAAAGGGCATCAAACTCGTTCATGTAGCAGCAGTCATTGTCGCACCTGTGGAGGAAAGCATCACAGCCTGTTGCATTTTGCTACCTCTTCTGATTCTCAGGCAGTAGGACCAGCAAGCACATCGTCTGCCGCCAGTATTCACTCTGCTACCTCTCTTGCTGCCCAAGGTCTTCAGTCTGGTGTCGTGCTTTTGGCCACCGCGGTGGTCATGGTGAGAAATAGCGTTGGCTCTTTGGTTCCGTGCAGAGCGTTAATGGACTCTGGTTCTCAGCGGCACATGGTAACTTCTCGTTTCGCACAGAGGCTGCATTTAAAGAAAACCAGATCTTCGGCTGTCGTCACGGGTCTCGGAGACACGAGCGTTTCTACGGACGGATCAGTTGTAAAAATTCAGATGAAGTCGTCAACGTCAGAGTATTTAGCCACATTTGACGCCCTTGTGGCCCCAACTATTACCGACAGTCAGCCTAGCTTCGCAATCGACACGTCGGATTGGAAGATTCCCTCCAACATTACTTTGGCCACAGCGAGTGGATCTTTTAATTGGAGCGAGCCTTTTCTATGAGCTGCTATCTGTTGGGCAAATCATGCTGTTGCCAGGATTGCCGCTGCTTCAAAAGACGCGTCTTGGCTGGGTCGAGACTGGAGGTTTTGAGAAGCATCGTAGCACTTCGTTGTTGTCTACTGGCAGCGCTCATATCAGCGAGGCTGCTCAGCTGGACTTCAGGTTGGATGACTTGGTTCGACGTTTTTGGGAAATTGAGAGTTTGGAAGAGCCCATGGTAAAGGCCAGCAAGAAAGAATTGGAATGCGAGCAGCACTTTGTAAAAAACTTTTCTCGTTTGCCGTCTGGCGAATATATGGTTCGGTTGCCTTTGAAGCCCAGTGCAGAGCTTCTAGGTGACTCCTATACCAAGGCATATCGTCGTTTCCTCAGCATTGAACGTAAATTGGGCCGTCATGCGCATCTAAAGGAGCAGTATTCAGCTTTCATCAAAGAGTTTCTGGATCTGAACCACATGTCGCAAGTTGCTCCTGAGTCCATAGATTGCTGCAAGTATTTTCTTCCTCACCATTGCGTCTTGAAGGAGGACAGCACCACAACAAAGTTGCGTGTGGTGTTTGATGGCTCTGCGTCGACCGACTCAGGATACTCTCTTAACGACGTGTTGATGGCCGGCCCAATCATACAGCCAAAGCTGCTTCATATTTTGATTCGTTTTCGCACATATCCTGTAGCGCTAACAGCTGACATTTGTAAGATGTACCGCTGTGTTCGAGTTGCCATGCCTGATAGCTTGTATCAATGCATTCTGTGGAGAGATTCGCCTGAGGAGGGCATTAAGGTATTCAAATTGGATACGGTGACTTATGGAACCAAATCTGCATCATTTCAATCAGTACGCGCAATGCACCAGTTGGCCATTGATGAGCGTGATGCTTATCCAATTGGTTCAAAGGCCCTACAACAGGAGTTCTATGTTGACGATTTTATCTCCGGAGCAAACTCAGTGGCAGAAGCCAGGCAAAAGATGGATCAGACTTGCGCTATATTGGCCCGTGGCCAGTTCAAGCTTCGCAAATGGTGTTCGAGTCACGAGAAAGTCCTAGATGGAGTAGCTGCTGAAAACAGAGAACAGTTTTTGAAGTTCGATGATGGAAGCGATGTCACCAAAGCCCTTGGCCTTGTATGGGACCCTGCAGTTGATACTCTTTTGTTTTCTTTGTCTGTTTTAGACTCTAGAGTGAAGCCGTCGAGACGCTCAGTTCTGTCTATTGTTGCCCGATTTAATGACCCGCTTGGACTATTAGGCCCAGTCATAACTATAGCAAAGATTTTTCTTCAGCAGCTCTGCAAGGATCAACTGACTTGGGATGAAAGTTTGCCTGTAGCACGTGACACGGCATGAAAGGAGTTATACAGTAGTTTCCAGAACATTCCACACGTCTCGTTTCCCAGAGTCGTGCTCATCGCAGATGCTGAGGTGGAGATTCATGGATTTTGCGATGCCAGTTTGGAGGCTTATGGTGCTTGCGTCTATGTGGTCACCAGAGGTCAGACTGTCACAAGTAGACTCCTGTGCTCCAAGTCGCGAGTTGCGCCTTGGAAGACGTTGTCCGTTCCGAAGTTGGAACTTTGTGGAGCGAAGCTATTGGCAAGCCTGATGTATGAAATCAATCGTACCGGAATTTTCTTCAGCCAGTTTTATTGCTGGTGCGATTCTTCAGTAGTTCTATCCTGGATTAGAGATGAGCCTTTCAAATTTAATGTTTTCGTTGCGAACAGAGTGAATCCAGCTGACATCCTTTCTAGGGGCGCACTTCCAGAAGTGTTGGCACAATCCGATCTCTGGTTCCATGGCCCGCCATATCTTGTGGATGGTCGTCCAAGCTGGCCTGCGTCTTGCATTCCCGAAAAGCCTACAATTGAGTTGAGGAAGAGCGCACTCATCGTGACATCTCCACATGCAGACCTCACTCTTGGATGTAAGCACTCAAATTCATTTGGATCCATGCAGCGCACATTTGGCTATGTCTACAAATTTATCAAGCGAATAAGGAATCCTGTATTAACTGTCTTAGATGTTCATCATGGCACTCGCATTCTTCTGCGTCTTGTGCAAATGACGAACCTTTGGGACGACATGAAAGAGATCCGGTCTCACGGGAATGTGAGAAAGTCAAACTCCATTGCTGCTTTGGCTCCCTTTTTGGATGAATGTGGACTGCTTCGTGTTGGTGGACGGCTTTGCAATTCGTCTTTGGATTATGATGGCCAGCATCCCATTATTCTGCCTCAGCGTCATGCAATCACACAAGCACTCATCGTGCAGTTTCATCAAAGGAATCTTCACATCGGACCCCGTGCACTTCTGGCCAAGATTCGACTTCAGTATTGACCAATTGGCGGATTAAGAACGGTAACCCAGGCGATAAGAGGATGTGTGACGTGCTTCCGAGCGAGGCCAAGCTTTGTGGAACCAATGATGGCAAGTCTTCCAAAGGAGCGTCTGGAAGTGTTCGAGCGTTTACGGTCACTGGAGTCGACTATTGTGGGCCATTTTTCTATAAGTCGGAGGTTCGAACGCGAGCGCCCCTGAAATGCTATGTCAGCGAGTTTATCTGCTTCACAAGCAAGGCAGTGCACCTGGAGCTGGTTAAGGATCTATCGACGGCGGCGTTTCTGAGCGCGTTAAAACGTTTTATTGCTACTCCCGGGAAGCCCAGTCAGATGTGGTCCGACAATGCAACGAATTTTGTTGGGGCCAAGAACGAGTTACTTGAGCTAAAAACGTTGATGCTAAGCGATTCCCACCTGAAGGCAGTGCAGCAGTTTTGCCTCGCCGATGACATCGATTGGAAATTCATTCCTCCTCGCTCTCCGCACTTTGGTGGATTATGGGAGGCGGCTGTGAAGTTGGCCAAGCACCATTTTTATCGCTCTGTTTGCCGCTCGGTGTTGCACTTTGATGAACTGCGCACCCTCGTCTGCCAAATTTGTGCAGTTGTTAATTCTCGCCCATTACTTGCACTTTCAGAGAGCCCAGCAGATCTAGATGCCCTGACTCCTGCGCATTTACTGTTCGGTGGTCCCCCAAGTTGTATCATCGAGCCTGATCTGACTAAGCTGAACTACAACCGACTAGATGGATGGCAGCGTGTGTCGCAGCTGCAACAGGTGTTCTGGGTACGGTGGCGTGAAGAATACTTGACTCTTCTGCAGCAGCGAACTAAGTGGCGTTCTCCAACGCAATCTTTGTGCGTTAATGACAGGTACTCGTGAAGGAGAAATCCCATGCGCTGGCCGCTTGGCAGGGTGTTGCATCTGGTCCCTGGCAAGGATGGAGTCGTCCGTGTGGCTGATCTGAACACAGCATCTGGTGTCATCAAAAGAGCAGTGAACAAGCTGTGTCTGTTGCCGCTAAAGGACTCTGTTGAAAGACAGGCTTCCAACGGGGGGAGTATGTCGGATTCAGCAGCAGCCTAATCCGTTTATCGATATAACTATCGGCACAGCATGAACTAGATGAGCATGCTTGTCGTGTACTGAACTAGATGAGCAGGCTTGTCGTGAACTGGTTCCAGCTGTGATTGCATACACATACACATACATATACACTAGAATATTTTTCCCGCGTTTTTGCATTGGACATAACTTTAGTTGTTGATCTGGCGAAGCTTATTGTTAAAAGCCACAGCCGCATATTGTGAAGCCAATCTAGCCAAAATAAACGTTGTTTGTAAAAGCCAAGTTGTATTCATTCTTGGTAAATAGTACCCCCGTACAATTGTCAAAAAATATTGGCAATTCAACAGAATTCAATCGACATAAATAATCAACACAATACGATTGCTGATAAAATGCAAGAAGAATTGGTCCTGACTGGGGAAGATAATATTTCCCCGTCAGGTTAAAAACTGATTTTGGTTATCAACTGCATCATATTTACAATTGTTTTAACATCCTCAGGTTATCAACTGTTTAATATTATCAACTGCTTCAGGTTAAATTCAAGTATCAATTGCTTCAGTCTAAGAAAAAAATTCTGCATAGTTTGAGATTAATTCAAACTTTTATGGTTTATATATAATTAGCAAGCAACACAACACTTGCATAAATGCAAGGAGCATGATTTTAAGAGATGTTAATTTTCCATCCTCAGAGCCGTTTCTTCTAGTTGACCAACAATTTATACTTAATTCCATCTTTGCGTGACTAGAACTAGTTGAGTATTTTAAGGCGCAAGAATGATAAATAGGTTTGAATGCCATACTGAGTTGCTGTTGTGACTTAGTTTAAACCTAATACATAAGATTTTGGGCCAACTATTAAATCTTGTTGGTTACCGACTCTTCTACTGAGTAACAGGCCACATTATACAACCAACAACACACAACACTTGCATAAAAGCGTGGAGCATGGCATGGAACAGCTGATTTAAGAGATGCCAGTCCCTATCATCAGTACCATTTGGGTTGCTTCGATTGGCGATTTAATGTTTTCAAAGCAATACAAGAAATATCATTAAACAAAACTATCTCAGAGACTAAAAGAGATAGATTAACCAAATTTTGCACCAGATTTCTATGTACCCCACGCAGGTCAAGTTTGCTTTAAATTTTTGTCGCGTCCCCTTCCGCCAACGCAAATCGCAAAAAGTCACTACACCCACAGTTTTAAAGATAATACGTTTTTTGTGGGTATTAGAGATGCAAGTTGTTATTATCTATTATCCTATAAAGTCGCAGTAAGATAGGACATGTAGAACAGCAGTTATGGCGATTAAATGTTTTTAAAGAAGTACAAGTAATTTCTTTAAACAAAACGATCTCAGAGACTAAAAGACATAGATTAACCAAATTAACCAATTCTATGTACCCCATGCAGATCAAGTTTGTTTCAAATTGAAGCCACGCCCCCCTCCGCCCCAGCAAATCGCGAAAAGCCACTACACCCACAGTTTTTAAGATTATAAGTTTTTTGTGGGTATTAGAGTTGTAAGTTGCAATTATCTATTATCCTATAAAATCGCAGTAAGATCGGACAAGTAGAACAGCAGTTATGGCGATTTAATGTTTTCAAAGTAATACAAGTAATTTCTTTAAACAAAACGATTTTAGATACTAAGAGAGATAGAGTAACCAAATTTGGCACGCAGATTTCTATATACCTCATGCAGGTCAAGTAATTCTCAACTGGTTCTGACGACGCAAACATGACATTCGGCTTGAGTCGCCAATCGAGGCAACCCAAATGTTACTGATGATAGGGACTGGCATCTCTTGAATCAGCTATACCATGCCATGCTGCACGCTTATAAGCAAGTGTTGTGTGTTGTTGGTTATATAATGTTGCCTCAGTATAGAGGTCGGTAGAGAAAAAGATTAAAAGTTGGCCTAAAATCTTATGTATTAGGTTTAAACTAAGTCACAACAGCAACACAATATAAAATTTAAACCATTTCATCATTCTTGCGCCTTAACATTCTCAACTAGTTCTAGTCACGCAAATATGGAATTAATTTGAATTTGGTTAAGTTTAAGTTGGTCAACTAACAGAAACGGAACTGAGAATGGAATATTAACATCTCTTAGAATCATGCTCCTTGCATTTATGCAAATGTTGTGTTGCTTGCTGAATATGTCATATCGAAAGTACACCAACAAACGACACAATTTTTGTTTTTGCCTAATTTATCTCATACAATATTTTATAAGCCATATAAGTTTGAATTGATTTCAAACTATGCAGAATTTTTTCTTAGACCTAAAGAATTGCTACTTGAATTAAACCTGAAGCAGTTGATAACCAAAAACAGTATTTAACCTGACGAAGCTGCTAATTTTCAAATTTGGAAATAAAATTTTTGAGACTCATAATAAGGTGGACGAGGCAAATTGAGCAACAAGACATGCCCCAATGTGGTCCTACTGGTGGGTCAAATGGTTTCCCAACCGGTGGCTCAAATGCTTGCCCAGCCGGTGGCTCAACTGGTGGCCTAACCAGTGGCTGTTGCTATGGTCACCTGGATGAATTAAGAAATGTAATTCCCGGTAAAAACTAAAAAAAAAAAAATGAAATATCAAAAAAAATAAACACAATTTAGTTCTTTTTAAGCATTTAGCTTTATTGCAAAAATTTGTATTTAAACTTACTAAAAGTGTGGTGCAAAATTTGCGATTTTCGCCGAAGTGACAAATTCTACGAATTTTAACACCGCGCGCAACATCTACTTATTACTAATTTAATCATGGAGTCATAGTGGACGATGATATGGCCGTCAACGACGTGGACAGTGATGACGACGACGCCGACGAGGACGACGACGCCGATGCGAACGACGATGACGATGTTGAAAAGATGTTGTTGACCTCAAATATTGAGATTCCCCGGAGATTTTGGAAGGCTGTAAGTAAAAACATTTTATAAATACAAATGCACCCATTTTACAGGCATTATTGATATGTATATTTCAGAAGCGGTTTGGCGCGCTTTGGGAAAAGGACGTGCCGGAAAATTACGACCTGTTTTTTAAAGAGAGCTTCCGCATGAAGAGGTCAACATTTGACATATTGGTCAGCAGACTCGATATCTTGAGGAAGAAGCATACAAACTTCCGAAATGCCATTCTCTACTGGATAAAAGGATAGCTATTGCCCTGTACACTCTGGGATCGACGGCTGAGTATCGGGCAGTTGGCAGATTGTTTGGCGTTTCTCCAAACAATGTCTGCAATATTCTCCACGAATTTTGCAGGGCTGTTGTTATGGAGATTACGGAGGAATATATGACGCCAAACTATTTGATCGAGTCAAAAATCGACGAGTGTGTACAGGGCCTTGAAGCTATAGGTTTTCCACAGTGTCTTGGTGCGATTGGTAAGTATAACACATAAGCATTAAAAATTAATTTTTAATAATTTATTTGCTTTCATTAGATGGATGCCACATTGAAGTTGATCCACCATCAGCAAAAGCAGTTGACCACCACAACTAAGTAAGTTAATAAATAAAACCCCCAACATATATTTTAATTTTTTATTTTTCTTTTAATTTTTTTAGGTACAGATTCATGTTTGTCGGTTCGACAGGTCGGTGTAACGACTCTTTGATATTTCAAAGATCTTCGCTTTGCGAAATGATTGACTCGTGCCCCTTGCTGGACTTTAAGTCAAAAGAAATATGTGGAGTTAACGTACCCGTTCATCTGATTGGAGATTCTGCCTTTAGATTTTCTCCCAAGCTTATGAAGCCGTACCCATTCTCGACAGACGCATCATCGGCAAGGAGGGCATTCAACTACAATTTGTATAAAGCAAGGCGTGTTGTCGAGAATGCGTTCGGCAATTTAAAGGTCAGATTTCGACGTGTTGGCAACGGACTTAACAGTCAATGCGATTATCATCATGGCCTGCTGTGTGTTGAACAACATTTTAAATGTGCATAACAGCGCGATTAATGATGCATGGGAAGCTACACCGGGAGAAAATGACAGGGAGCAACCGCACCAAAGCAACACTTCGGCTGACTTTCATAAATCGGCTGAGGAAATTAGGTCTGCAATTGCAGAATTCCTTTGCAGTAAAGATGAATAAACAAAATATAATTGTTAATATTTATTTTTGGGAATTTATGGAGCTCAGCAGATTATCTTGAAACTTTTGGATTTGATCCAGAATTTTTTTTAGGAAATCGTTTAGCTCCTTCCGCTGCTGCTCTCGAGACTCCACTTCTCATTTTTGTATTTCGTGCCGCTCCCTTTGCAAGCTTAGACGCTCCAACTGCATCTCCGCCCGCTCATTCTGCTTTTCAGCACGCTCCCGAGCAATCTGAAGTTCCGATTGGAAGTCTTGTTTTCTGCGCTTGGCTTCGAATGCTTGGGAGAACTGGGAGCTGCAGTTGGTCGTGTCCGGCTCAAACACAATGGGCTCCTCCAAATATTCAATGAAATCTGCAATTGTTGCGTGCTGAGTATAGAAAAGGTTATAATAAATTCAAATACTAACTCGTGTTTCTTAGTCGCGGAGAGTCAATATCGTGGACTCGCAAGCCGCCCAAAATGCTGTGCACTTTTTCATAAAAACCCCACGAAGACGGCGCGCCACCAACCAATTTAAAATATTCTATATTACTTGTATATTCTGGTGAGGTTGTCTAGTTTTGTCCGGACATCTGACCATGTGCCACTGACGCCGGGATGATTGGGGTGCCAAGTACCACTGAGCCTGAGAAACGGCTAATAAGTAGGCAGCAGGCGCGTAAATTACCCACTCCCAGCTCGGCGAGGTAGTGACGAAAAATAACAATACAGGACTCATATCCGAGGCCATGTAATTGGAATGAGTACACTTTAAATACTTTAACAAGGACCTATTGGAGGGCAAGTCTGGTGCCAGCAGCCACGGTAATTCCAGCTCCAATAGCGTATATTAAAGTTGTTGCGGTTAAAACGTTCGTAGTTGAACTTGTGCTTCATACGGGTAGTGCAACTTACAATTGTAGTTAGTTTTATACCTTTATTTATGTAAGCGTATTACCGGTGGAGTTCTTATATGTTATTAAATACTTGTATTTTTTTATATGTTCCTCCTATTTAAAAACACTGTCTAGCATAAAAAAATTTTTTTTAACTAGAATTGCCTCTTATTTATGATGAGATAAAGAAGAAAACGATTGTCAATATTATGGAACTTCAAAGTTATAGTATATTTCAAAATGTTTTTATAATCATCATGTATTATATTAACTAATATTTATGTATAATTGTACAGCCTCAACTCATATGGGACAACCCCCTGAATTTAAGCATATTAATTAGGGGAGGAAAAGAAAATAACAAGGATATCTTAGTAGCGGCGAGCGTAAAGAAATCAGTTCAGCACTAAGTCACTTTGTCTATATGGCAAATGTGAGATGCAGTGTATGGAACATCAATATTTTAGAATGAGAAATTAACTATTTAAGACCTTCTTAAATGAGGCCATTTACCCTTAGAGAGTGCCAGGCCCGTATAACGTTAATGATTACTAGATGGTGTTTTCAAAGAGTCGTGTTGCTTGATAGTGCAGCACTAAGTGGGGGGTAAACTCCATCTAAAACTAAATATAACCATGAGACCGATAGTAAACAAGTATCGTGAGGGAAAGTTGAAAAGAACTCTGACTAGAGAGTTAAATAGTACGTGAAACTGCTTAGAGGTTAAGCCCGATGAACCTGAATATCCATTATGGAAAATTCATCATTAGAATTGTAATATTTAAACCATAATTATAATAATAGTGTGCATTTTTTCCATATAACGAAATTGTAATCAATTAGTATCAATAAATTTATCAAAAAATTTTAGTCAATTGCTTATTTAAATTTAACTGCTTGCAATTTACATAAAATAAAAGCCATAATTTTGATAAAGTGCTGATAGAATTATATGAATACAGTGCGTTAATTTTTCGGAATTATATAATGGCATGATTATCATTGATTTTTGTGTTTATTATATGCACTTGTATGATTAACAATGAAACACGGACCAAGGTATTGGGATAAAAACCTAATAACGTTATTAACTCGACTATTAATGGGATTAGTTTTTTAACTATTTATAGTTAATTAACACAATCCCGGGGCGTTCTATATAATTATGTATGATAATATTTATATTACCTCTAACTGGAACGTACCTTGAGCATATATGTGTGACGAAGATGGTGAACTGTATTGGTAGGGTGAAGGGGAGGGGGAAAAAGGTGGAAGGTGGTTGGGTGGGGGAAAAAAAGGATCTATGGGGGGGGGTTCTGGGGTTCCAGAGGGGGGGGATAATATTTGTTGGGGAAGATAGTAGGGGGTCGAAACGATCTTAACCTATTCTCAAACTCTAAATGGGTAAGAACCTTAACTTTTTTGATATGAAGTTTAAGGTTATGATATAATGTGCCCAGTGGGCCACTTTTAGTAAGTAGAACTGGCGCTGTGAGATGAACCAAACGTAATGTTACTGTGTCCAAATTAACAACTCAGAAACCTTGAAAGGCGTTGGTTGCTTAAAACAGCAGGACTGTGATCATGAAAGTCGAAACTCACCTGCCGAAGCAACTAGCCCTTAAAATGGATGGCGCTTAAGGTTTTACAGCCAAATATGCCTGAACGCATTTTTATATATATAAATGCTTAGCTAGAATCTTCTTTTGTTTTGGCGCGTGCCAACATATGTATGTATGTGTGCAGTTAACAGATCTTTGAATTGCACATATGGCTGTCCTGCTCTTCCTAATGATTAATGCATACATGTATGTCTATTTGACTTTAAATTGACTCTTTTTCAACTGTTTTGTGTACTAGTGATTTTGAAAATTGATTTTGTTGTTTTAACAAGTGTTCCTTTATTAGATAATTAGTGTGACTAGTGTTATTAAATAGTGTTAAACATAAGACTCTAAGGCATATATACTATAAGTATATATGTTTCAAAGTGTGAAAGTGTTTTTGTTAAATTTGGTGCTCTGCAGTGCAGTCTGCTTTTATGTGGTGTGTGCGTGTGTTTCATGATTACTAATAAAAATAATAGCAAATATTTAAATAAATTAACTTAATAACTTAATATAACATATGTACGTAGCGATTGCGTTTACATTTGAATGCATTGCTTTGTGCACCTGTGTGTTTCTATGTATGTATGTATGTATATATGTAATAACAAATTTTTTATATAAATTAATGAATATTTATACATTTGTGTGTACATAATTTCATAACACATATATACATTGTATTGGCGAATACATTTGTGTGTGTTTGTTTGTATATATATATAATTATATAAATTAATGAATATTTTTACATTTGTGTGTACATAATTTCATAACACATATATACATTGTATTGGCGAATACATTTGTGTGTGTTTGTATGTGTTTGTATGTATATATGCATAAAATAATAAATATAATAAATATAATAATAAAAAATAATTTAAGTTTAAAAAAAATTAAATTGATAATTCACCTTATTATTATTCTTATATGTATAAACTTTTGAATATTTTTGCCTGTGTATTTACATAGTATCATAACACATATGTACATAGCATTGGCGTATACATTTGACCGTCTTGCTTTGTGCACCTGTATGTGTTTGAATGTATTTTTGCATGTATAAGTAATAAATTAATTTTCTTATTATTAATAAAATTTAATTATTAATTTATCTTTTTCTTGTGCACGGCTGTTGACATTCGGTTACGGTTTTCGCGCATCTAAATGCACGAGTAATTGAATGTTTAATATGCCCACGCATATATATTATTCTTATTAATATATTAAGCTTATATAGAATTATATATAATTATATAACAGAAAAGTACAAACGGTGAGATTCGGGAGATGGAAAGGGTGGCAGACTTCGTAGATCGAACCGTAGACGGGATACGAACGTACGGGGAACTGAGCAGCAGAATAATACACAGAGTAGGAGACAGAGACGTACAAACGGTGACATTAGGCAGAGGGAAAGGTTGTTCGATAAATTGAGAAAATCCCCACGACGTCAAAAGAATATACACAGAATCAATGAACAGATACGTCCGATCCTGAGACTCGCCTTTTAGAAAGAGAGAGGGATAGAATTGCTAGGTCTCAAGTTAGACATAATCCTGCGAGGAGGATTGTCGATCAAGCTGTTAACAGTGCACGACGACAAAGTGCTCGATTGTTACAGCGAGAAACAATCGCTGACGCGATAAGACGTATTAGTCAGAGAGTTAACCAAAATAGAAGCATTAGTCAAAACAGGGAAGCTGAAAACCGACGAAATGCCGACCGTATGAGGGAGAATCGTACAATAAATCTCAGGACGCCGTCATAACTCAATTGGAGGTAAATACATAAATTTAATAAAAATGTAATGGGGGCCAAGCCATTACATTTGCAAAGGCCTGTGGTTTCCAAATCAAGTTATAGAGATTTCTCGAGCTTTCGTTGAAAGTAAAGCTTCTCTTTTAAGTCATTCTAGTGATCTTCTTTGATAGATTCGGTAGAAGCGATGATAAGTTTAGCAGTGATAAATATAATTTGTAACGATTTTTAATGAACATTTGCTTGAGTTGATAGATTCGGTAGAAGCTATGATAAGTTTAGCAGTGATAAAAGTGATGGGACTCCGATTATGTTGTCGACATCATTTGATCTAGAAGTCCATACTATTCCAAAACTATTAGAAAATTGGAAAATTATTGAAAATGATAATTCCGATGCATTTCTTCAAGATTTAAGCCTTTCATTCAATGCTTCCCAAGACACTCAGGCAACAGTTTTACCTGAAGTGTTGGTCGTATACCCATCGATATAGAAGAACTATTCTTATCAACAACTACGTGCTTTAAACCATTCTAAAGAATTCGTTCTTTATTGCTCATACTTGAACCAAATAGTCCCCAAATACATTCTACTTGCCGCCCAGTTCTGCTCCAAGATTCAAGGAGTTATCGTGAATTCGGTATTGTGGGAAGATAACAAGTGCGGTAGGCTGGCATCTATATATTTTGGAATAGCTCCACTCCTCAGAGCCAATTACAGTGAGGAAAGAGCTAAAGCACTGCATTATTGCAGGATGCTGAAGCTATGTATAGAAATCAGTTGCCTGCCAATAAATGAGGAACACAATAATCACATTTGAAGGAGTCTCTTTGATGAGTGGCTTATCTATCATTTCGTTAACATGAATACCAATAGTGCAAATATATTATACAAGTGGCTTCTGTGGCAAAAGTCGCGCGTGATATTCCCATGCGATGTAAGCGAACGCCCATATTTTTTAACGCTCAAACCGACAAGACCCTCTTAAACCCTTAGTATTTTGCACCTGACGATCGTTCCAACTAACGAGAAAATTTGAAATTTCAAACTTAAGCTTATTTAACCAATATCTTATATGCTTATAAAATAAATATCAACTTTATTGAATGACTATTTCGACTTTGCCTGTTAGAGTGTTAAGGTTTTACAGCCAAATATGCCTGAACGCTTTATATATATGAATGCTTAGCTAGAATCTTCTTTTGTTTTGGCGCGTGCCAACATATGTATGTATGTGTGCACTTAACAGATCTTTGAATTGCACATAAGGCTGTCCTGCTCTTCCTAATGATTAACGCATATGTATGTCTATTTGACTTTAAATTGACTCTTTTTCAACTCTTTTGTGTATAAGTGATTTTGAAAATTGATTTTGTTGTGTTAACAAGTACTCCTTTATTAGATAATTAGTGTGACTAGTGTTATTAAATAGTGTTAAACATAAGACTCTAAGGCATATATACTATAAGTATATATGTTTTAAAGTGCGAAAGTGTTTTTGTTAAATTTGGTGCTCTGCACTGCAGTCTGCTTTTATGTGCGTGTGTGCGTGTGTTTCATGATTACTAATAAAAATAATAGCAAATATTTGAATAAATTATTCAAGATATATACATACGTACATAACTTAATATAACATATGTACGTAGCGATTGCGTTTACATTTGAATGCATTGCTTTGTGCACCTGTGTGTTTCTATGTATGTATGTATATATGTAATAACAAATTCTTTATATAAATTAATGAATATTTATACATTTGTGTGTCGTAACACATATATACATTGTATTGGCGAATACACTTGTGTGTGTTTGTATGTATATATATATAATTATATAAATTAATGAATATTTATACATTTGTGTGTACATAATTTCATAACACATGTATTCATTGTATTGGCGAATACATTTGTGTGTGTTTGTATGTATATATGCATAAAATAATAAATATAATAATAAAAAATAATTTAAGTTTAAAAAAAATTAAATTGATAATTCACCTTATTATTATTCTTATATGTATAAACTTTTGAATATTTTTGCATGTGTATTTGCATAGTATCATAACACATATGTACATAGCATTGGCGTATACATTTGACCGGTTTGGCTTATGCACCTGTATGTGTTTGAATGTATTTTTGCATGTATAAGTAATAAATTAATTTTCTTATTATTAATAAAATTTAATTATTAATTTATCTTTTTCGGCTGTTGACATTCGGTTACGGTTTTCGCGCATCTAATTGCACGAGTAATTGAATGTTTAATATGCCCACGCATATATAATATTCCTATTAATATATTAAGCTTATATAGTATTATATATAATTATATAACAGAGACGTACAAACGGTGAGATTCGGGAGATGGAAAGGGTGGCAGACTTCGTAGATCGAACCGCAGAGGGAAAGGTTGTTCGATAAATTGAGAAAATCCCCACGTAGTCAAAAGAATATACACAGAATCAATGAACAGATACGTCTGATCCTGAGACTCGCCTTTTAGAAAGAGAGAGGGATAGAATTGCTAGGTCTCAAGTTAGAGATAATCCTGCGAGGAGGATTGTCGATCAAGCTGTTAACAGTGCACGACGACAAAGTGCTCGATTGTTACAGCGATAAGACGTATTATTAGTCAGAGAGTTAGCCAAAATAGGAGCATTAGTCAAAACAGGGAAGCTGAAAACCGACGAAATACTGACCGTATGAGGGAGAATCGTGCAAATAATTCTCAGGACGCCGTCATAACCCAATTGGATGTAAATACCTAAATTTAATAAAAATGTAATGGGGGCCAAGCCAATTTTTTCTTTGTTGCAAAGGCCTGTGGTTTCCAAATCAAGTTACAGAGATTTCTCGAGCTTTCGTTGAAAGTAAAGCTTCTCTTTTAAGTCATTCTAGTGATCTTCTTTCTGATGACAACAAACTTCAGTTGTGCAGTGCATGTCTCCGTAACATTGCACTTGAAAAGAAACCAAAATTAGCCATTATAAATGGCTTAGATTTTTCCGATTTGCCCCTTTAGAAGAAAGACTTATTTCGCCAAAACTTCCATTTATGGTAATAAAATCTTTAGGTGTTGGTCGCCAGAGTGCAATTAAAGGAGCTTTAGTCAACGTTCCTATTCCAGTAAGCAATATCGTGACATCCCTTCCACAAGCTTTCAATGAAGCACAGGTAATACAGCTCCACCTCAAACGAAGAATGGAATTCAGACATGATTATATGACTGAAACCGTTAGACTGATTTTATGACTGAAACCATTAGACCCCTAACGGTTACAGATGCCATAAGGCATTTAATAAATACTGAACTTTATTTGAAGCACAATGTAGTTCTTAATCAGCAGTGGATTTCAACTTGTACTTCTGACACTGTTCCCTTTGTAGTTTCTCAAGCAGACGTTGAGTTAGTAGATTATCTCGCTCGAGAATTTTAGCAGCCGTTTCATCCTGAAGAGGATGTTAAAATGGAGAAGTTCAATCCGGGGGTCAAGAAACTATGGTTGAGAATAATATGTTGCGGAAGAATATAATGTCTGGGGGAGCGATATGATTATGGATGCTGACTCTGAGGAATTGGCATTTCTAACTATATATGCTGGCATTAAAAGAAAAACTTCAGAAACTTTTACAACCATTGTTAGTTCTGAGCTTCGGAATATCAATAGGAGAGGTTGTCGAATTAAAAAATTATTCTTCAATTATAAGAAGTTAGAGCTAAACAGTATAAGAAACAATACTTCGATTTGCTTACGAAAGCGCAGCGCCTCACGCGCCATTACAGCTTCTAATGCTCTTAATGAAGAACATATGGACCATCTTATTCGCCACGATGAAGGCTATAGGGTCCTTAAAGGCATTTGCACGTCTCCTGCTCATTGGGTAGCAGAAAAAAAGAAGGTTATAGCCATGATTCGTCAGTTTGGCCTACCAACTTTTTTATTACGTTGTCAGCTGCTGAAAGTAGGTGGGTGGAGCTGCTTGTCCTATTGAAAGATAATGTGGACAAGCAACAAGTTACAGAAGACCAAGCATTTAATTTGTCTTCCCAAGAGAAAGTGAAGTTAATCCGCACCGACCCTGTAACTTGTGCTCGCTATTTTGAATATCGGTTTAAGAAATTATTAAAGCTTATAAAGATGCGGGGGGGTGTTTTCGGAGAACATTATGCTGTTATGCACTACTGACGAGTTGAGTTTCAATAGAGAGGTTCACCTCACATTCACGGAATGATTTGGCTGAAAGATGCCCCTCAAGTGGATTTTGAAAATTATGCATCTATTTCTCCAGTAAAAGACTTCATTGATCGCTTCGTTACCACGGATGAGCAAATAATGACCTTTCTGAGAATTTAAAATACCAAAAGCACAAGCACGGGCACTCATGCAGACGTGAAGTGAGAGGAAACTCTATTTATCGCTTTGGTATTCCTTATTTTCCAATGCTCCAAACAGAAATTTTAAGGCCACTGCCCGAAGAAACTCCTCAAATTTCTGTTTACCTTAATAATTTAAAAACGATTCAGAATTTCTTAAATTTGTCCTTCGATTCGGACACCATAAATCACTTGAGCACATTCGAAAATATTTTATCTCACGATCAAGTGAACCTCACTTACGAGGACTACATGTATGCCATTAGGTCAGCTTTAAAAAGCCACAAATTTTACTGAAGAGAAGCTTTGCAGCAACATATGCTAAATGTTAACAAACACCTTCTCGAAATGCAGCGCACCAATATTGATATACAATTCATATTGGATCCATACGCATGCTGCAGAACGGGGCATTTCTAAACTAATGCGTAATGCCATCGAAGAGGTTAAGAATGGCAATTTATCCATCAGTCAAAAGTTGCAGTATATTGGTCACAAATTCATTACCGGCACTAAGACTTCAGCTCAGGAAGCTCTCAGAGGATCTAGTAACAGAATTAATGAATTTTTGTGTAGATTAGGATATGAGTCTCTGAGATCGTTTTTTTTAAAGAAATTACTTGTATTACTTTAAAAACATTAAATCGCCATAACTGCTGTTCTACTTTTCCGATCTTACTGCGATTTTATAGGATAATAGATAATAGCAACTTATAACTCTAATACCCACAAAAAAAGTATTATCTTAAAAACAGTGGGTTTGGTGGTTTTTCGTGATTTGCGGTTTCGGAGGGTGGCGTGACTTCAATTTGAAACAAACTTGATCTGCGTGGGGTATATAGAAGTCTGTGAGTGAAAGTTTGTTATTTCAATCTCTTATAGTCTCTGAGATCCTTTTGTTCATACGGATGGACGGACGAACAGACGGACAGACACACATGGCTGTATCGACTCGTCTGTTGTATTTGATCAAGAATATATATACTTTATAGGGTCGGAGATGCCTTCTTCTCCCTGTTGCTTACATTCCAACGAACACTTATTTTTTAAATAATGGGTATAACAAGAGGGAAAGGCTATGGTCGAGATCCCGACAATAGGAGAACCGTTACTTAATTTAAATATATATAAAAGTATTGTAAAGTAAGTAAGTGTTGTGGGTTGTTGGTTGTATAATGTGGCCTGTTACTGAGTAGAGGGGTCGGTAACCAAAAAGATTTAAAAGTTGGCCTAAAATCTTATGTATTAGGTTTAAGCTTAGCCACAACAGCAACACAATATGGCATTCAAACTTTTTTATCATTCTTGCGCCTTAAAATTCTCAACTAGTTCTAGTCATGCAAATATGGCATTAAGTTTAAATTGTTTGTCAACTAACAAAAACGGTACTGAGGATGAAAAATGAACATCTCTTGAAATCATGCTCCTTGCATTTATGCAAGTGATGTGTTGCTTGCTGAATATGTCATATCGAAAGTAAACCAACAAACGACACAATTTTTGTTTTTGCCTAATTTATCTCATACAATATTTTATAAGCCATATAAGTTTGAATTGATTTCAAACTTTACAGAATTTTTTTCTTAGACCTGAAGCAATTGCTACTTGAATTAAACCTGAAGCAGTTGCGAATATAAACCAGTTGATAACCAGAGGATGTTGAAACAATTGTGAACATGAAGCAGTTGATAACCAAAAACAGTTTTTAAACTGACGAAGCTGCTAATTTTCAAATTTGGAAATAAAATTTTTAAGACTCATAATAAGGTGGACGAGGCAAATTGAGCAACAAGACATGCCCCAATGTGTATTACGGGCCTACAATAATAAATTTTAATAATAATAGTTAATTCTTAAAAAACAGTTTTTTTTTAAATCTTTTACAATACTGTTATATATATTTAAATTAAGTAACGGGTATCCTATTGTCGGGATCTCGACTACAGCCTTTATAACTTGTTTATATTATTCTAGAAGTGCGCTCCCCGGTCGCGGTCGTGGCCGTGATCGTGGCTACGGATGAGGGCGGATATGCTCCAGCGGCCCAACCTGGGATGCAAGGAGGAGCACTTCATCCAGGCTGGGTTTACGTTGGCCAGCTACAAGTAGGAGTGGCCAACCGGTGCCCCAACTTTTTGCTCAACCTGTGGCCCTCCTGGTGGGTCAAATGGTTTCCCAACCGGTGGCTCAAATGCTTGCCCAGCCGGTGGATAAACTGGTGGCCTAACCGGTGGCTGATGCTATGGGCCCCTGGATGAATTTAGAAATGTAATTCCCGGTAAAAACTAAAAAAAAAAAAAAAAATAAAATATCAAAAAAAAAATAAACACAATTTAGTTCTTTTTAAGCATTTAGTTTTTTTGCAAAAATGTTGTATGTTACACTTAATGTAAGTTTTCCACAGTGTCTTGGTGCGATTGGTAAGTATAACACATAAGCATTAAAAATTAATTTTTAATAATTTATTTGCTTTCATTAGATGGATGCCACATTGAAGTTGAGCCACCAGCAGCAAAAGCAGTTGACCACCACAACTAAGTAAGTTAATAAATAAAACCCCCAACATATATTTTAATTTTTTATTTTTCTTTTAATTTTTTTAGGTACAGATTTCATGTTTATCAAAGGTCGGTGTAACGACTCTTTGATATTTCAAAGATCTTCGCTTTGCGAAATGATTGACTCGTGCCCCTTGCTGGACTTTAAGTCAAAAGAAATATGTGGAGTTAACGTACCCGTTCATCTGATTGGAGATTCTGCCTTTAGATTTTCTCCCAAGCTTATGAAGCCGTACCCATTCTCGACAGACGCATCATCGGCAAGGAGGACATTCAACTACAATTTGTCCAAAGCAAGGCGTGTTGTCGAGAATGCGTTCGGTAATTTAAAGGTCAGATTTCGACGTGTTGGCAACGGACTTAACAGTCAATGCGATTATCATCATGGCCTGCTGTGTGTTGAACAACATTTTAAATGTGCATAACAGCGCGATTAATGATGCATGGGAAGCTACACCGGGAGAAAATGACAGGGAGCAACCGCACCAAAGCAACACTTCGGCTGACTTTCATAAATCGGCTGAGGAAATTAGGTCTGCAATTGCAGAATTCCTTTGCAGTAAAGATGAATAAACAAAATATAATTGTTAATATATATTTTTGGGAAATTATGGAGCTCAGCAGATTATCTTGAAACTTTTGGTTTTGATCCAGAATTTTTTTTAGGAAATCGATTAGCTCCTTCCGCTGCTGCTCTCGAGACTCCACTTCTCTTTTTTGTATTTCGTGCCGCTCCCTTTGCAAGCTTAGACGCTCCAACTGCATCTCCGCCCGCTCATTCTGCTTTTCAGCACGCTCCCGAGCAATCTGAAGCTCCGATTGGAAGTCTTGTTTTCTGCGCTTGGCTTCGAATGCTTGGGAGAACTGGGAGCTGCAGTTGGTCGTGTCCGGCTCAAACACAATGGGCTCCTCCAAATATTCAATGAAATCTGCAATTGTTGCGTGATGAGTATAAAAAAGGTTATAATAAATTCAAATACTTACTCGTGTTTCTTAGTCGCGGAGAGTCAATATCGTGGACTCGCAAGCCGCCCAAAATGCTGTGCACTTTTTCATAAAAAGCCCACGAAGACGGCGCGCCACCAACCAATTTAAAATAATCTATATTACTTGTTTTTTCTGGTGAGGTTGTCTAGTTTTGTCCGGACATCTGACCATGTACCACTGAAGCCGGCGCACTGAAGCTTTTCAGCCATTTCCATGTACACATGGGAGTTTTTCCGTATACCCCTCAAATCTCCAATGCACTCACAGAGGGAGCCCGAGAAACGGCTACCACATCTAAGGAAGGCAGCAGGCGCGTAAATTACCCACTCCCAGCTCGGCGAGGTAGTGACGAAAAATAACAATACAGGACTCATATCCGAGGCCCTGTAATTGGAATGAGTACACTTTAAATACTTTAACAAGGACCTATTGGAGGGCAAGTCTGGTGCCAGCAGCCGCGGTAATTCCAGCTCCAATAGCGTATATTAAAGTTGTTGCGGTTAAAACGTTCGTAGTTGAACTTGTGCTTCATACGGGTAGTGCAACTTACAATTGTAGTTAGTATTATACCTTTATTTATGTAAGCGTATTACCGGTGGAGTTCTTATATGTTATTAAATACTTGTATTTTTTTATATGTTCCTCCTATTTAAAAACACTGTCTAGCATAAAAAAAATTTTTTTTAACTAGAATTGCCTCTTATTTATGATGAGATAAAGAAGAAAACGTTTGTCAATATTATGGAACTTCAAAGTTATAGTATATTTCAAAATGTTTTTATAATCATCATGTATTATATTAACTAATATTTATGTATAATTGTACAGCCTCAACTCATATGGGACAACCCCCTGAATTTAAGCATATTAATTAGGGGAGGAAAAGAAAATAACAAGGATATCTTAGTAGCGGCGAGCGTAAAGAAATCAGTTCAGCACTAAGTCACTTTGTCTATATGGCAAATGTGAGATGCAGTGTATGGAACATCAATATTTTAGAATGAGAAATTAACTACTTAAGACCTTCTTAAATGAGGCCATTTACCCTTAGAGAGTGCCAGGCCCGTATAACGTTAATGATTACTAGATGGTGTTTTCAAAGAGTCGTGTTGCTTGATAGTGCAGCACTAAGTGGGGGGTAAACTCCATCTAAAACTAAATATAACCATGAGACCGATAGTAAACAAGTATCGTGAGGGAAAGTTGAAAAGAACTCTGACTAGAGAGTTAAATAGTACGTGAAACTGCTTAGAGGTTAAGCCCGATGAACCTGAATATCCATTATGGAAAATTCATCATTAGAATTGTAATATTTAAACCATATTATAATAATAGTGTGCATTTTTTCCATATAATGAAATTGTAATCAATTGGTATCAATAAATTTATCAAAAAATTTTAGTCAATTGCTTATTTAAATTTAACTGCTTGCAATTTACATAAAATAAAAGCCATAATTTTGATAAAGTGCTGATAGATTTATATGAATACAGTGCGTTAATTTTTCGGAATTATATAATGGCATGATTATCATTGATTTTTGTGTTTATTATATGCACTTGTATGATTAACAAAGTGAAACACGGACCAAGGTATTGGGATAAAAACCTAATAACGTTATTAACTCGACTATTAATGGGATTAGTTTTTTTAACTATTTATAGTTAATTAACACAATCGGGGCGTTCTATATAATTATGTATGATAATATTTATATAATTTATACCTCTAACTGGAACGTACCTTGAGCATATATGCTGTGACCCGAAAGATGGTGAACTGTACTTGATCAGGTTGAAGTCAGGGGAAACCCTGATGGAAGACCGAAACAGTTCTGACGTGCAAATCGATTGTCAGAATTGAGTATAGGGGCGAAAGAACAATCGAACTATCTAGTAGCTGGTTCCCTCCGAAGTTTCCCTCACAATAGCTGGTGCATTTAACTGTTGTATAAAATAATGTTATCTGGTAAAGCGAATGATTTAAGGCCTTAGGGTCGAAACGATCTTAACCTATTCTCAAACTCTAAATGGGTAAGAACCTTAACTTTCTTGATATGAAGTTTAAGGTTATGATATAATTGCCCAGTGGGCCACTTTTGGTAAGTAGAACTGGCGCTGTGGGATGAACCAAACGTAATGTTACTGTGCCCAAATTAACAACTCATTCAGAAACCTTGAAAGGCGTTGGTTGCTTAAAACAGCAGGACGGTGATCATGAAAGTCGAAACTCGCTAAGGAGTGTGTAACAACTCACCTGCCGAAGCAACTAGCCCTTAAAATGGATGGCGCTTAAGGTTTTACAGCCAAATATGCCTGAACGCATTTTTATATATATGAATGCTTAGCTAGAATCTTCTTTTGTTTTGGCGCGTGCCAACATATGTATGTATGTGTGCACTTAACAGATCTTTGAATTGCACATATGGCTGTCCTGCTCTTCCTAATGATTAATGCATACATGTATGTCTATTTGATTTAAATTGATTTTTTTCAACTGTTTTGTGTACAAGTGATTTTGAAAATTGATTTTGTTGTTTTAACAAGTGTTCCTTTATTAGATAATTAGTGTGACTAGTTTTAATAAATAGTGTTAAACATAAGACTCTAAGGCATATATACTATAAAAATATATGTTTCAAAGTGCGAAAGTGTTTTTTATATATATGAATGCTTAGCTAGAATCTTCTTTTGTTTTGGCGCGTGCCAACATATGTATGTATGTGTGCACTTAACAGATCTTTGAATTGCACATATGGCTGTCCTGCTCTTCCTAATGATTAATGAATACATGTATGTCTATTTGACTTTAAATTGATTTTTTTTCAACTGTTTTGTGTACAAGTGATTTTGAAAATTGATTTTGCGATTTAACAAGTGTTCCTTTATTAGATAATTAGTGTGACTAGTGTTATTAAATAGTGTTAAACATAAGACTCTAAGGCATATATACTATAAGTATATATGTTTTAAAGTGCGAAAGTGTTTTTGTTAAATTTGGTGCTCTGCAGTGCAGTCTGCTTTTATGTGCGTGTGTGCGTGTGTTTCATGATTACTAATAAAAATAATAGCAAATATTTGAATAAATTATTCAATATATATACATACGTACATAACTTAATATAACATATGTACGTAGCGATTGCGTTTACATTTGAATGCATTGCTTTGTGCACCTGTGTGTTTCTATGTATGTATGTATGTATATATGTAATAACAAATACTTTATATAAATTAATGAATATTTATACATTTGTGTGTACATAATTTCATAACACATATATACATTGTATTGGCGAATACATTTGTGTGTGTTTGTATGTGTTTGTATGTATATATGCATGTATAATAATAAAAAATAATTTAAGTTTAAAAAAATTAAATTATTAATTCACCTTATTATTATTCTTATATGTATAAACTTTTGAATATTTTTGCATGTGTATTTACATAGTATCATAACACATATGTACATAGCATTGGCGTATACATTTGACCGTCTTGCTTTGTGCACCTGTATGTGTTTGAATGTATTTTTGCATGTATAAGTAATAAATTAATTTTCTTATTATTAATAAAATTTAATTATTAATTTATCTTTTTCTTGTGCACGGCTGTTGACATTCGGTTACGGTTTTCGCGCATCTAATTGCACGAGTAATTGAATGTTTAATATGCCCACGCATATATATTATTCCTATTAATATATTAAGCTTATATAGTATTATATATAATTATATAACAGAAACGTACAAACGGTGCGATTCGGGAGATGGAAAGGGTGGCAGACTTCGTAGATCGAACCGTAGACGGGATACGAACGTACGGGGAACTGAGCAGCAGAATAATACACAGAGTAGGAGACAGAGACGTACAAACGGTGACATTAGGCAGAGGGAAAGGTTGTTCGATAAATTGAGAAAATCCCCACGACGTCAAAAGAATATACACAGAATCAATGAACAGATACGTCTGATCCTGAGACTCGCCTTTTAGAAAGAGATAGGGATAGAATTGCTAGGTCTCAAGTTAGAGATAATCCTGCGAGGAGGATTGTCGATCAAGCTGTTAACAGTGCACGACGACAAAGTGCTCGATTGTTACAGCGAGAAACAATCGCTGACGCGATAAGACGTATTAGTCAGAGAGTTAGCCAAAATAGAAGCATTAGTCAAAACAGGGAAGCTGAAAACCGACGAAATGCTGACCGTATGAGGGAGAATCGTGCAATAAATCTCAGGACGCCGTCATAACCCAATTGGAGGTAAATACATAAATTTAATAAAAATGTAATGGGGGCCAAGCCATTTTTCATTTGCAAAGGCCTGTGGTTTCCAAATCAAGTTATAGAGATTTCTCGAGCTTTCGTTAAAAGTAAAGCTTCTCTTTTAAGTCATTCTAGTGATCTTCTTTCTGATGACAACAAACTTCAGTTGTGCAGTGCATGTCTCCGTAACATTGCACTTGAAAAGAAACCAAAATTAGCCATTATAAATGGCTTAGATTTTTCCGATTTGCCCCTTTAGAAGAAAGACTTATTTCGCCAAGATTTCCATTTATGGTAATAAAATCTTTAGGTGTTGGTCGCCAGAGTGCAATTAAAGGAGCTGTAGTCAACGTTCCTATTCCAGTAAGCAATATCTTGACATCCCTTCCACGAGCTTCAATTATTTTACTATATGATTTAAGTGTTGGTTAACTTATTTATTGCAACATTTTGATTGTTGAACATGCAACTTTAATTTAATCTATGTTAACCCTCTAACGGGTAAGACCGTCTGTAGACGGTCATCTGTTTTTTAAATGTAAATGGAAAACAAATAAATATTTCTTTTAGAATATATTTATTACATATTAAGAATTGATTTACTGACGTTTAAAAAAATATATTATTATTTTCCGATGAACCGTTATTTTACAGAATTTTGTTAAACATTGAAATTGTGAAAAATACCAAATTTAATTATGACCAAATAAATTGAAATTTCAATCGCCATAAAAATATATATTGACTTAGTCAATCGATTTGTGAATTAGACTGCTAGTAGGTAATACTTTTCTCTTATGATTTGTAGAAAAATAAATACAAAAATACATCGAGAAGTATTCTTGAATAGCTTAAAACTGAGGACCGTCTGTAGACGCTCTTGTCGGTTTGAGCGTAAAAAAATATGGCCGTTCGCTTGCATAACAAGGGAATAACGTACGCGACTTTTGACGATAAGTATTGTAATTTCTCGCTTCTAAAGTACTTTTTTATTTGGTAATCAGCCATATAACTATAAATATGCAATTTACTTAAATTTGGTGTCTATTATTTATAAAATATTTAATTTGTAAGCAATTTTAAATGATCAATGGCTTGAGTTGATAGATTCGGTAGAAGCGATGATAAGTTTAGCAGTGATAAATACAGTGATAAATATAATTTGTAACGATTTTTAATGAACATTTGCTTGAGTTGATAGATTCGGTAGAAGCTATGATAAGTTTAGCAGTGCACTATGGTCCAGAATCCGTTTTTTTTGGCATAAAGTCGAAAAATTGAGTTACATGGTTCAAACTTCGCATATTTTATTGTTATGGCATTAATAATGAGTAAACAAAAAATTGGGCCAGTGTGACCACGCCCACGCTTGCCGCCCCTGCAAACTGATTAATGGTAGATTTCGATTAAATATATATTATTTTCTGTTCGATTTAATTACTTACTTATTTTTTAAATGCAATTTTCTTCTTCATCCAATTCTATATTATAAATATCCTCATCATCATCAGAATCGCACTGCAGATCGTTTTCATTTTCAGCTGTAGACGGAAGATCCAAAAGACTTAATACCTCTTTTGAGAAGGGTTTTTTTTTATTTTTTCTTTCTCTTTCCTTTAGGGAAACACTCGACAATAATGGATCCGAGGAATCTATAGCTCTGTGAAATATATCACTCATAGTATTGAGCCGACTATTTTTCCTTGAATGCGACAATCTATCTTTCTTGTAAAGTTTGTTGCGTGCTTCAGAAGCATTTTCGCCTAAGCATCCTAGTGGAACCAAGCTCGAATTGTTAATCTGGTAACCGTGAACCAATATTTTATGAATTGTTGGTGACATCGGATACCATGGGTAGCTACGCATATATAATAAAAAAGTTGTTTGACAAAATGAGCGAAATTTTTCCGAATTTATATAATAATTGGAAGAAATGGCGATTAAAATGGCGTGAAATTTATTTAAAAGATCTTCGTTGAAGTTGGTAATAGATGCTAGTAGTTTAGTATTGGCAAAAGCTCTCCTAGCCGTATTACCATCATTGCTATTGCCGCTTCCATTCTGCTTTGGCATGCTTATCCGAAGACCCATTTCGTTCCAAAACTTTTTTGAACATATTTTTTCCGTTTGCTCATTTCAATTTTATCTTCACCTTTTATATGCCATTTTTTTAATTCAATTTTATATGAAATGTTCAAGACAAATTCTAAAAACCGGATCCAGGCATGCAATGGACTTACTCCAAACTGCAAAGCTCCAGGCTTTGGGACAAAAAGTTCAGAATTAAAATCTGTTATTTCTAATATTTTTGTTGGAGTGATACCACAGATTGGACAACATTGAGTGGATTTAGTTGCAGTTAAAACGTTGAGCACTTTGCCATCAATAAGTGTCATATGCATTTCATACGTTACTGTTATATCACGATTTTCATTCAGTTTATAAACAGAAGGTTTCAGATTATTAATTTGAGAATCTAAAAGGTTCTTTTCCATCATTATGTGGGCCGTAGTTTCTTTTACTAGTTCAATTTTCAGAGGTCTGCAAAATCGTATAGATTGCGGTGTTCTATTTTTCCTATGTTGTGATCAAAAGAGTCTATAATTTGTATGGGTATAACAGAAGTAACAAATATGGAGTGATCTGAAAGCTGCTCGTCAGGTGTGTTGGTAGCGAACTTCTGCTTGTATATTGAATGACCCGTTGAACCATCAAATCCATAGCTGCATATTAGTTTAATTTCAGAACTGTTTGGAAACTGGTTTAAAACATCGGCTTGCATTTTAATAATTCTGTGTGCAGTATGATCCAAAAGGTTTTGTAAAGATACTTGAGCGACCGTTTCCGTTACTTTTATATCTACAGGACGGCATTGTAATTTAGATTCCATTACTAGACTATAGGTTGGATAAATGTTACTGTGACGACTTTTATTCATAAGTCTGGTGTTCATGTATTGCTGTTTTGTAAGAGAATTGTCCAGGAGGTAAGCCAAAGCTTCATCGGGTGTAAGTGGAATGGGTTTTTGAATATCAAATTGCTTTCTCGATTCAGTTGAGAATTCGGGTGTAGTTATGGTTTTTTTTAGAACAAAAGCCGTGTCTTTCTTGCTTTGTTTCTTTGCAGAGACTGCTGCAGCATGTGCAAGAAGATTTGTGTCACAATTATTTTCATTTGCGAGCTCAGATGCCAATTTCCTTTTTAATCTTGAACCCGCATTCGTGTAAGATAAGGTTGGACGTCCCATTTGCTGTGGTGTCTTGCAGGTTTCATCGATAGTAATTGATATTTTAGACGCCAACCATACAGTATGCTTAGACATGAACCGTTCAAGCATGTAGTTACTTTTTGGAAGATATTTAAGAATGTAACTATTAAAGTTACTGATTTTTTTTCTATTTCCTTTATTGATTTGGATTCCATAGCGTTTTTATTAAATTTGCTGTATATCCAATCCGATACACATTGAATTTTTCGATTGTTGCTGCGCCATATTTCGAACAATTCGCTGTGGCTGAACTCAAACGTGCCTATATATTACCAAAATAAGAGAAAAGGGGGACGAACGGGGATGAGTTTTTGGTTTGTGGCTAAAGAAGACACTCACAAGTACATTCTGGACCAATAAGTTGCTTTCAGCATGGAACAGCTTATTAGTTATATTCCACGAAACACGGAGGACGCATGTTAGTTTTCTAAAAAAATACACATAAATTGGACATTACACAACACTAAATGCCTAGAACTACACATAAAATAACAATATACATTAAAGAGTGCATACCTTGAACATTACTTTCCATAATTTAGTTGAATTTTCCGGACCAGTTTAACACGTGTCGCTCAACACAAAGCAACAGAATATTTTGGCGCAAATTTCTATTCGAAAATCAGCTGATCGCTAGCTCACTTTTAAAAGCTCTCAAAAAGCTTTGGTGGCGCTTTAAAGCTTAAACAATAAATTGTGAATTTACTTTAAGATTAAAATAAGAAAACAACGATAAACATCGAAAATCGACATGCCAAAAAAAACGGATTCGGACCATAGTGCAGTGATAAAAGTGATGGGACTCCGATTGTTGTCGACATCATTTGATCTAGAAGTCCATACTATTCCAAAACTATTAGAAAATTGGAAAATTATTGAAAATGATAATTCAGATGCATTTCTTCAAGATTTAAGCCTTTCATTCAATGCTTCCCAAGACACTCAGGCAACAGTTTTACCTGAAGTGTTGGTCGTATACCCATCGATATAGAAGAACTATTCTTATCAACAACTACGTGCTTTAAACCATTCTAAAGAATTCGTTCTTTATTGCTCATACTTGAACCAAATAGTCCCCAAATACATTCTACTTGCCGCCCAGTTCTGCTCCAAGATTCAAGGAGTTATCGTGAATTCGGTATTGTGGGAAGATAACAAGTGCGGTAGGCTGACATCTATATATTTTGGAATAGCTCCACTCTTCAGAGCCAATTACAGTGAGGAAAGAGCTAAAGCACTGCATTATTGCAGGATGCTGAAGCTATGTATAGAAATCAGTTGCCTGCCAATAAATGAGGAACACAATAATCACATTTGAAGGAGTCTCTTGGGGGTGGGAGTAAATTCCAAGGCGAAAAGAAAACAAAGGAAATTTTGATGAGTGGCTTATCTATCATTTCGTTAACATGAATACCAATAGTGCAAACATATTATACAAGTGGCTTCAGTGGCAAAAGTCGCGCGTGATATTCCCATGCGATGTAAGCGAACGCCCATATTTTTTAACGCTCAAACCGACAAGACTCTCTTATACCCTTAGTATTTTGCACCTGACGATCGTTCCAACTAACGAAAAATTATGAAATTTCAAACTTAAGCTTATTTAACCAATATCTTATATACTTATAAAATAAATATCAACTTTATTGAATGACTATTTCGATTTTGCCTGTTAGAGTGTTAAGGTTTTACAGCCAAATATGCCTGAACGCATGTTTATATATATGAATGCTTAGCTAGAATCTTCTTTTGTTTTGGCGCGTGCCAACATATGTATGTATGTGTGCACTTAACAGATCTTTGAATTGCACATATGGCTGTCCTGCTCTTCCTAATGATTAATGCATATGTATGTCTATTTGACTTTAAATTGACTCTTTTTCAACTCTTTTGTGTATAAGTGATTTTGAAAATTGATTTTGTTGTGTTAACAAGTACTCCTTTATTAGATAATTAGTGTGACTAGTGTTATTAAATAGTGTTAAACATAAGACTCTAAGGCATATATACTATAAGTATATATGTTTTAAAGTGCGAAAGTGTTTTTGTTAAATTTGGTGCTCTGCAGTGCAGTCTGCTTTTATGTGCGTGTGTGCGTGTGTTTCATGATTACTAATAAAAATAATAGCAAATATTTGAATAAATTAATCAATATATATACATACGTACATAACTTAATATAACACAAGTACGTAGCGATTGCGTTTACATTTGAATGCATTGCTTTGTGCACCTGTGTGTTTCTATGTATGTATGTACGTATATATGTAATAACAAATACTTTATATAAATTAATGAATATTTATACATTTGTGTGTACATAATTTTATAACACATATATTCATTGTATTGGCGAATACATTTGTGTGTGTTTGCATGTGATTGTATGTATATATGCATGTATAATAATAAAAAATAATTTAAGTTTAAATAAAATTAAATTATTAATTCACCTTATTATTATTCTTATATGTATAAACTTTTGAATATTTTTGCATGTGTATTTACATAGTATCATAACACATATGTACATAGCATTGTCGTATACATTTGACCGTCTTGCTTTGTGCACCTGTGTGTGTTTGAATGTATTTTTGCATGTATAAGTAATAAATTAATTTTCTTATTATTAATAAAATTTAATTATTAATTTATCTTTTTCTTGTGCACGGCTGTTGACATTCGGTTACGGTTTTCGCGCATCTAATTGCACGAGTAATTGAATGATTATTATGCCCACGCATATATATTATTCCTATTAATATATTAAGCTTATATAGTATTATATATAATTATAAAACAGAGACGTACAAACGGTGAGATTCCGAAGATGGAAAGGGTGGCAGACTTCGTAGATCGAACCGTAGACGGGATACGAACGTACGGGGAACTGAGCAGCAGAATAATACACAGAGTAGGAGACAGAGACGTACAAACGGTGACATTAGGAAGAGGGAAAGGTTGTTCGATAAATTGAGAAGAACCCCACTTAGTCAAAACAATATACACAGAATCAATGAACAGATACGTCCGATCCTGAGACTCGCCCTTTAGAAAGAGAGAGGGATAGAATTGCTAGATCTCAAGTTAGAGATAATCCTGCGAGGAGGATTGTCGATCAAGCTGTGCACTGTGCACGACAACAAAGTGCTCGATTGTTACAGTGATAAGACGTATTAGTCAGAGAGTTAGCCAAAATAGGAGCATTAGTCAAAACAGGGAAGCTGAAAACCGACGAAATGCTGACCGTATGAGGGAGAATCGTGCAAATAATTCTCAGGACGCCGTCATAACCCAATTGGATGTAAATACCTAAATTTAATAAAAATGTAATGGAGGCCAAGCCAATTTTTTCTTTGTTGCAAAGGCCTGTGGTTTCCAAATCAAGTTACAGAGATTTCTCGAGCTTTCGTTGAAAGTAAAGCTTCTCTTTTAAGTCATTCTAGTGATCTTCTTTCTGATGACAACAAACTTCAGTTGTGCAGTGCATGTCTCCGTAACATTGCACTTGAAAAGAAACCAAAATTAGCCATTATAAATGGCTTAGATTTTCCGATTTGCCCCTTTAGAAGAAAGACTTATTTCGCCAAAGCTTCCATTTATGGTAATAAAATCTTTAGGTGTTGGTCGCCAGAGTGCAATTTAAGGAGCTTTAGTCAACGTTACTATTCCAGTAAGCAATATCGTGACATCCCTTCCACGAGCTTTCAATGAAGCAGAGGTAATACAGCTCCACCTCAAACGAAGAATGGAATTCAGACATGATTATATGACTAAAACCGTTAGACTGATTTTATGACTGAAACCATTAGACCCCTAACGGTTACAGATGCCATAAGGCATTTAATAAATACTGAACTTTATTTGAAGCACAATGTAGTTCTTAATCAGCAGTGGATTTCAACTTGTACTTCTGACACTGTTCCCTTTGTAGTTTCTCAAGCAGACGTTGAGTTAGTAGATTAACTCGCTCGAGAATTTTAGCAGCCGTTTCATCCTGAAGAGGATGTTGAAATGGAGAAGCTCAATCCGGGGGGTCAAGAAACTCTGCTTGAGAATAATCATGTTGCCATGCAAAGAATCATAATTGCTCCTGGCGAAGGCCAAAGACCCCTAGATATGATGACTCTGAGGAATAGGCATTTCTAACTATTGAAAAAATGTGAAAAAACTTCGGAATTTCAATAGGAGAGGTTGTCGAATTAAAAAATTATTCTTCAATTATAAGAAGTTAGAGCTAATCAGTATAAGAAACAATACTTAAATTTGCTTACGAAAGCGCAGCGCCTCACGCGCCATTACAGCTTCTAATGCTCTTAATGAAGAACATATGGACCATCTTATTCGCCACGATGAAGGCTATAGGGTCCTTAAAGGCATTTGCACGTCTCCTGCTCATTGGGTAGCAGAAAAAAAGAAGGTTATAGCCATGATTCGTCAGTTTGGCCTACCAACTTTCTTTATTACGTTGTCAGCTGCTGAAAGTAGGTGGGTAGAGCTGCTTGTCCTATTGAAAGATAATGTGGACAAGCAACAAGTTACAGAAGACCAAGCATTTAATTTGTCTTCCCAAGAGAAAGTGAAGTTAATCCGCACCGACCCTGTAACTTGTGCTCGCTATTTTGAATATCGGTTTAAGAAATTATTTAAGCTTATAAAGATGCGGGGGGGTGTTTTCGGAGAACATTATGCTGTTATGCACTACTGACGAGTTGAGTTTCAATAGAGAGGTTCACCTCACATTCACGGAATGATTTGGCTGAAAGATGCCCCTCAAGTGGATTTTGAAAATTATGCATCTATTTCTCCAGTAAAAGACTTCATTGATCGCTTCGTTACCACGGATGAACAAATAATGACCTTTCTGAGAATTTAAAATACCAAAAGCACAAGCACGGGCACTCATGCAGACGTGAAGTGAGAGGAAACTCTATTTATCGCTTTGATATTCCATATTTTCCAATGCCCCAAACAGAAATTTTAAGGCCACTGCCCGAAGAAACTCCTCAAATTTCTGTTTACCTTAATAATTTAAAAACGATTCAGAATTTCTTAAATTTGTCCTTCGATTCGGACACCATAAATCACTTGAGCACATTCGAAAATATTTTATCTCACGATCAAGTGAACCTCACTTACGAGGACTACATGTATGCCATTAGGTCAGCTTTAAAAAGCCACAAATTTTACTGAAGAGAAGTTTTGCAGCAACATATGCTAAATGTTAATAAACTCCTTCTTGAAATGCAGCGCACCAATATTGATATACAATTCATATTGGATCCATACGCATGCTGCAGATATATAATTAATTATATAAACAAAACAAAACGGGGCATTTCTAATATGGGGAGAGTTGTGGATTGGAGTTGGTTTTGTTTGTTGGGTGGTTATTTTTCTGATTTTTTTTTTTAAAGAAATTACTTGTATTACTTTAAAAACATTAAATCGCCATAACTGCTGTTCTACTTTTCCGATCTTACTGCGATTTTATAGGATAATAGATAATAGCAACTTTTAACTCTAATACCCACAAAAAAAGTAGTATCTTAAAAACAGTGGGTTTGGTGGTTTTTCGTGATTTGCGGTTTCGGAGGGGGGCGTGACTTCAATTTGAAACAAACTTGATCTGCGTGGGGTATATAGAAGTCTGTGAGTGAAAGTTTGTTATTTCAATCTCTTATAGTCTCTGAGATCCTTTTGTTCATACGGATGGACGGACGGACAGACGGACAGACACACATGGCTGTATCGACTCGTCTGTTGTATTTGATCAAAAATATATATACTTTATAGGGTCGGAGATGCCTTCTTCTCCCTGTTGCTTACATTCCAACGAACACTTATTTTTTAAATAATGGGTATAACAAGTGGGAAAGGCTATGGTCGAGATCCCGACAATAGGATAACCGTTACTTAATTTAAATATATATAAAGGTATTGTAAAGTAAGTAAGTGTTGTGGGTTGTTGGTTGTATAATGTGGCCTGTTACTGAGTAGAGGGGTCGGTAACCAAAAAGATTTAAAAGTTGGCCTAAAATCTTATGTATTAGGTTTAAGCTTAGCCACAACAGCAACACAATATGGCATTCAAACTTTTTATCATTCTTGCGCCTTAAAATTCTCAACTAGTTCTAGTCACGCAAAGATGGCATTAAGTTTAAATTGTTTGTCAACTAACAAAAACGGTACTGAGGATGAAAAATGAACATCTCTTGAAATCATGCTCCTTGCATTTATGCAAGTGATGTGTTGCTTGCTGAATATGTCATATCGAAAGTAAACCAACAAACGACACAATTTTTGTTTTTGCCTAATTTATCTCATACAATATTTTATAAGCCATATAAGTTTGAATTGATTTCAAACTTTACAGAATTTTTTTCTTAGACCTGAAGCAATTGCTACTTGAATTAAACCTGGCGCAGTTGCTTATATAAAGCAGTTGATAACCTGAGGATGTTAAAACAATTGTGATCATGAAGCAGTTGATAACCAAAATCAGTTTTTAACATGAAGAAGCTGCTAATTTTCAACTTTGGAAAAAAACCTTCCTTTTCGAGTCTCATAATTAGGAGGACGAGGCAAATTGAGCAACAAGACAATCCACAATGGGGATTCAGGGCCTATAATAATAAATTTGAATAATAATAGTTAATACTCAACAAACATTTTTTTTAAAAGAATTTTTTTTACAATACTTTTATATATATTTAAATTAAATAACGGTTATCCTATTATCGGGATCTCGACTATAGCTTTTCCCATTTGTTATACCCGTTACTTAAAAAATAAGTAAAAGGGTATATTGTGTTCGTTTGAATGTATGTAACAGGGAAAAAGAGGCATCTCCGACCCTATAAAGTATATATATTTTTGATCACCATCAACAGCCGAGTCGATACAGCCATGTGTGTCAGTCCGTATGTCCGTCCGTCCGTATGAACAAAAGGATCTCAGAGACTATAAGAGATAGAGATACCAAACTTTCACTCACAGACTTCTATATTCGATAGCAAAACAATTGTGCACACACAATTCCCCCCCCGGCGCCAAATGAAGCCCCCCCCCCCCCGCGAACAGAGGACCAGACCGAGAGTAGCAAAAAAATTCGGGACTTTTTCCCACCCGCCGGAAAAGAGTATAGTTAATTGGGGAAGTTCGATAAGAAAAAGGGAGGACTGTTTTTTTTAATTTTTCCTCCCCTCCCACCACTACACCCCCAGTTTTTAAGATAATACGTTTTTTGTGGGTATTAGAGTTGTAAGTTTTTATTATCTATTATCCTATAAAGTCGCAGCAAGATCGGGCAATTGGAACAGCAGTTTTAACGTGCCAAGGTTCTTGAAGTAAAATAAGCTTCTTAGAGTATGAATAGTTTTAATATTAAAAGAATTAACAAAAATGTCAAAGAATTTTACATGCCATGCTCCACGCATGGCACGCACAACAGCAACACAATGTGGCATTAAAACCTGTTTATCGTTCTTGGCCTTAAAATTCTCAACTAGTTCTAGTCACGCAAAGATGGCATTAGGTTTAAATTGTTTGTCAACAAACAGAAACGGTACTGAGGATGGAAACTTAACATTTCTTGTAATCAGGCTCCGTGCATTTATGCAAGTGTTGTGTTGCTTGCTGAATATTTATATCGACAGTAAACCAACTGTAGTAAGACAAGACCGTAGTATGAAATGACCGACTTGTCACGGTCCTGTCACGATCGCCATGTAGTAAGACACAATCGACGTTTAGAGTTGGTGATCATGTATTAATTGAATTCGTTTTACATACAAATGTCATAAGCAGGCTAAGGGCTGAGCAGCGGAGCAGCCGCTTAGTGTTTTGTATATATATTCTTATGAATATACAGCAACATACATGTCGCTGAATGAGAGTGATATTTGCACACAATGAGCGCCAGTTGCTAATATAAAGCAGTTGATAACCCAAGGATGTTGAAACAGTTGTGAACATGAAGCAGTTGATAACCAAAATCAGTTTTTAACCTAATAGTAGCAGGTTATAATCCTTGCTGTAGCAGGATATAGTTCCTGCCGACGCGGAACCTGAAAAGATATCCTCGCTGTCGCAGGATCCAATAATTGTAATAGTAGCATTAGCATCCTAGAGCCTCGCTGTAGCAGGTGTAAATTAAGAGAGCCTTGCTGTCGCAGGAATACTTCAAGTCATCCTTGCTGTCGCGGGACCTAGTTTATCGGTCCTAGCTGTCGCAGGACATAGTCATAGTCGTCCTCGCATTAGCGGGGCTAGGGCCAACCCAGCTGGAAAAATCAAGCGGAGAGTCCTTGGAGAACGCAGGATCGGGTCATTCATATTCCTCGCAGCCGCAGGACCTAGTTTATCCGTCCTTGCTGAAGCTTTATATTACCCGCCCTACATTACCCCCTCCTAAACCCCTCGAACAATGTCACTGGTCTATTGAAGTCCATATCATTCAACCCGGACATTACTTTGTCCATCGCAACAATTTGACTACATTGTCTACCACAGCATAAACCGCCGACGCAACACACTTGAGATTCAATGTAAACAACATTGAATCTGGGACTCGATATCCGGCGTAAAGCCGACTCAGCGGTTTCGTAATACATTAGCCCCTACATAGCTCTATATTCATATACTTTGTTCCCTTATATACTAAGCCACAGAGCCTCTTCGAAAGGCTTCTTATAACTAAAACGAAATAAACTCTATACACTTGAATTTCAAATCTTGCCAGAGGCAGTCAGTCTATATTCTCTTAAACCTAAAATACTTAACATAATACTGAACATAAAGTATCACCAAGAGGACCAACTCAAAGACGAACCTGGATACACCAGCAAGGATCTGGTAATTGGCGCAGCCGGATTAAAGAACCGAGGATCGTTCCCTGGAGGAAATGGAATTCAACTTAATCTTATTTTTTACATTGTAATATTACCAGGTAAGCACTTAGTGGCAATGCTAGGCAGGAAAAGTAAAATGTGAAAAGTGCAATAATGAACAAACTCGCCTGTGGAAAAACAGGAAAAAATAAAAGAAAAAAAAATAATAAATAATAACTCAATGACATGAAAAAATATTTATTAATAAAACCTAACTTGTATTATCGTTCAGGCATCTAGTGCAGATACCGTTGATATGCAAATTAATTAAATAAAAATATTAATTTTTCGTAACCGTGCCAGTATCTAGTGCAAATCACCGTCGGTATGCAAATACATATATACAACAAATACATATAGACATCTAGTGCAGATACCGTTGGTATGCAAATTAATTAAATAAAAAAATTTAATTTTTCGTATCCGTGCCAGTATCTAGTGCAGATCAACGCCGGTATGCAAATACATATATACAACAAATTATAATAAAAACATTTTTTTTTTTTTTCTGACGGGCATCTAGTGTAGATACCGTCAGTAGACAAACACATATAGAAAACGATATTTTCCTATTCCACTTACTGTACATACTTTGTATACTTATCGTCTCAAGCACATAAACCTAATTCTCCCACCACGCAAATATCAAATTACGCTCTCTGTCAAGTGCAAAGTATAAACAAAGTACTTAAGAAAAACAAAAAAACACAAATTTTTTTCGCTTGAATGCACTTTGCGGTTGAAAGGGCCACTCATAATCCGTATATACTTTCAATTGTATACAACAAACTCGAGTGGGCGTCCAAATGTATACAAAACCCTAATATAGACAAAACTAAACATAAAAAAGCACTAAATAATTTAAATTTTTTCCTATTATATGTCACTGAGTCCACAAAAAATATTTTATATCACACACACACTAATTACACGTGTATTACAGACGTCAGAATAATATCGTTACACATAAGTTATAACAAAGATAATTTATATTACAAAATTACACTATATTACACATTCATACGTAACTAAAAGAAAAAAATTATTAATTTTTATAATACATTATATATCTAAATATTAGTCACACTTTTAACTCCTTTGTCTTTTATACAGTATATATATCAATTTTCAAAAAAATATATATTAAAAAGACTGTAACAAACAACATTTCGTGAAATTGCAAATGTCCCAAAGAGGTTTAGTCGCCAAAACAAAGTCCAGATTAGGCCTAAGAAGTAGAACCCTTAGAAGCAGCATTAGCTTACCAGAAATTCGGGAGGAAGAACCCTTTATGCCTGAAACTCGGAGAAACATGGATTCAGGAAACGGTTCTGGAACGGTCAGGAATGATAGTCCTGCAACTAGTGGGGCAGGTATAGGAGATGCCAGTACCGCACTAAACACTTCTATTAACATGACTCTCAATCCAACCGATATTCTCGCTTTCGTTAAGCAACTTCCTACTTTTGAAGGGATTATTATGCTGATTAGGGGTACGGACCATACACCTTATGGACAGTTGCTGTTACGAACATTGCGAAACAAAATAATAGGGAGAGCGGACCAGACATTGAACATGCTAAATACTAGACTTGAATGGGTCCACATTAAGGAAAATCTAAACAGTATGTATCATGCAAGAAGACCGAGCCAATACTCATTAGGGAAATATAGACCCTACCGGACGGACTTCCATTAGGCAAGCTTTTCTTTGACATTATGCGAATCAGGAATCAATTGCTCTACCTTCCTTATTCATATGACAACCAGAGTGTAAGCCCGTTGGCAAAAAAAGCAATGTATGACGACATTTGCTTTCATGCTTTCTTGGTGGGACTTCGCGATCCCCTTAAGACAATTATTAGGGCTAGGAACCCGACTACCATCGAAAAAGCATATGAGTGGTGTCAGGCCAAACAGAGCTATTACTACCAAAATAAAAAAAGGGCTCAAAACTCTAACAATAGCACAGGCAGAACTAGACCTGATGACAAAAATTCTAACCAAAACAACCAAGGAACCAACTTCGGCAATAGCAACTACAGGACAGACAACCGTAGGGACACTAGCCCATCAAACCAAAATCCATTCAGACGGGAGGGCAACCAGTCACAAAACAATAACAACCCCAGACAAGACGCTCACAATCGTAGTAACAATAACTCGAGGCAACGCCCCCACCCAAATTTCAATAATATAAATGACAGCGAAAATTTTCAGAGGGAGGCCTCGACAAACCAATCGGATACGTAAACAAAAAATCTCACGGACAAACACTTCCCTACATACTTCTTAACGTTTTCCAGACTAAAGCGCCTTTAAAATTTTTAATAGATACTGGTTCGACCTTTTCTTTTCTTGACCCGGTTTTCGCCGCAAAAGACAATATACTGGGCTTGGCCAATAATGTCACAATTCAAACCGTTTTACATAGTTACGAAATAAAAAATCAAATTGTTTTGCCCATGCCACCGGAACTTAAAGAATAAGGCGAATTAAGCTTGCTTCTTTTCAAGTTCCACCCATATTTCAATGGACTTTTATGAATGGATTTCCGCCAAAAAAGAAAGACACATTAGCCGAATACGACTATGACATAGTGTACACGAAGGGTTCACAAAATGTTATTGCTGACGCACTTAGTAGAATAGAACCAAACACATGTATAAACGACGCTAGCCATACCGTTCTTGCCGACATTCCATTAGTTAAAGCACCGATTAACAATTTTGCTATTCAAGCAATATTTAAAATCGAGGCAACACCTTCTTGGACCAAAACTTCCCCATTCACTCACAAAATTCGTAACTATATATCAGAACCTTCTTTCGACCTGAATAAAGTCTCCAACATCTTGAAGTCGTTACTCGTATTTAACAAAACCTTAGCCGTATACACAACTGACGAAATATTCAACTTAATAAAAGAAGCATACCTAAAATACTTCGCAGACACTAGTCGTTATAAAATCTGTAGATGTTTGACCTTCTTATCCGACTCAACAGACCCGAACGAAACCAACAACTTAATTAAAACTTACCACACTAAAAGTAATCACAGAGGTATTGACAAAACATACCAACACCTTAAACGGGAAATCTACACCCCTCAGTTAAAACATAAAATCTCTCAAATAATCCGAGACTGTGAAATATGCCTTACCCTTAAGTACGACAGACAACCTCAGAAGCCGCCTTTCGTCTTACCTGAAATACCGAACGGTCCGTTAGATATCATCCATACAGACATTTACACTATTAACAACAATTACAATTTGACAATAATTGATAAGTTTTCCAAATTTGCACAAGCTTACCCACTTACAAATAGGAACTCTATTAGCGTTACGAAAGCCTTTAAGGATTTCATGAAACAATTTGGCATACCTAAGAAAAAAATACTCGACCAAGCTGCCGAATTTTCGGGATTAATTTTTAAAGACTTCCTAGAGCAGTATAATATCGAACTTCATATCACTTCCTTCCAACAATCAAGCAGCAATCGCCGGTTGAGCGGTTGCATAACACTGACAGAAATTTACAGAATAATCTTAATAAAAGAAAAGAATTGAAATTAACCCAAGACCATGACGAAATTCTTGACGAAAGCATAATTACCTACAATAACGCCATCCACTCTAGCACTAATCTCACTCCTTTTGAACTATTTAATGGACGAACACACATTTTTGACAAGACAATCAAGTTCAATAACGAACATGACTATTTAACAAAACTTAACGAATTTCGAAGTACACTTTACCCAATCGTTAAATCAAACATGCAAAATCAGACCCATAAACGGACGGAACACTTAAACGAATCCAGGACATTCCCTCCCGACATACCAGCTGGTAACTTGATATTTAGAAAAGAAAATAGAAGAAATAAAATAACGACTCGTTTTAGTAAACATAAAGCTCTTCTAGATAACGGGGTAACAATACGTACTGCAAAAAGACAGAAACTACACAAATAAGAAAAATAACAAAGACAATGAACAACACTTAATCACACTACTTAATTGATCGCTTACATTACCACTTACAAAAAAAATTTTTTACAAATTCTTACAGGCTGACACTAGGGCACGGACAACGACTTTTAATCGATATTTTGGATAAGGATCAGCCGTTAATAAAGTCAACCTAGGATCGGCTAGAACAGTAAACTCATTTAAAATTATAAACCATGTCATATACCTGAACGATTACGAAGAAACAGCGGGAAAAATTTTGACAGTAATAAATAGCCTACCCAATGACAAGGAATTGTCTGATTTAAAAATTACACTAAAAGAAAAAATACATCAAGTCTTAGAAAGATTATACACGTTATTACCAAACAGTAACAGACCAAAGAGGGGATTAATCAATGGATTAGGTAGTAAGTGAAATTTGTCTCCGGCAATATGGATGCCGACGACGAAAAAAAATAAGCAAGGATTGGCAAACCTCCGCGAAAATCTAGAACTTGATAAAAAATTCCAAAAAGAAACGTTAATTAGATTTAAGAATATCACAAACCATATAAACACTGAACAGGAAATAATAAATGATTTTATAACACTTATCATAATAAAATTTTTAAAGAAATAGATTCAGAACAACATAACATTCAACTTCTCCAAAACGTTGACCGAATAAACTACACCATTGACATATTGTATAATCATTTGAATAACATAGCGGAAAGCCTGCTATTTGCCAAACTAAAAATAATACCGAAATATATCCTTAACTCAAAAGAGATTTACAACATAAAAAATTGCTACTAGAGCAAAATACAAAGTTGAATTAGATCATGAAATGTATTATATACTTTCATGGACTCCACAACGATAAATAAAACACTTATATTCAAAATTAAAATACCAATTTTATCAAAACACAAATATCAATATTACCGCCTAATACCCTTACCATTTAATAACACTAAATTTGTAAAACTCCCACAATATATTATTAAAAATAAGTTAGAAATTAAGATTTTAAAATCACCTTGTATTAAATTGGGCAAATTACATGTATGCGAAACCCCGGCAACACCAAACAATCCCGGTTGCTTATACAATCTACTCAACGATAGCAAAGCAACGTGCAACATCATCGACGGCGGAAATCAACCACAAATCTTCGTACCAATAAAAGGACTACTGCTTATCTTCAACGCCAAAAATTTGAATATCACTTCTGACTGCATGTCTGACAAGACCTTCAGCGGTTCCATGGTCATCCATTATGAGAACTGTTCAATCTTCGCGAACGGTATCAAATACGTCGATGCCGCCACCACCATAACAGACCAAATCGAGATCAATCTACCACATGTCCACAACTTAACTACAATACCCGAAAATAAAGAGCTGAATCTCCAAGACCTTCACCTAAGCGATATGGAGAACGACCTAGAAATAATTCGGATATAAGACCAGGCCACTGTACATTTGACAACCGTCTATGTGCTCATCGGAATCCTGTGCTTAGTCACGACCCTCGCATGGATCTTCAAGAAGAAAACGATTATCTTCACACCCGACACCCTGGATCCCGTTGTCACTCCTGCCATGCCTTCGATTGCCGTGCCCTCATTATGGCCGTCGTTCCAAGTTAAGGGGGAGGAGTTACCGCCAATCCACTTAGATTTCAAATCTTGCCAGAGGCAGTCAGTCTATATTCTTTTCTCTTAAACCTAAAATACTTAACATAATACTGAACATAAAGTATCACCAAGAGGACCAACTCAAAGACGAACCTGGATACACCAGCAAGGATATGGTAATTCCCGCCCATCCCGAACTAGGGAGGCTGCAGCCATCAGGGAAGAGCCAAAAACGGAACTAAACACAGTGGCCAGGGAAATGGCACATATGGATTTTGCTTCAACAAACGCGAAAGCACGGCGTCAGGAACAACAACATAAACGAGAAGAACAGGAATCGCATTGGCAAAACACATCTACCATACACCACGAATACCAGCCACACACCGAATGGAATCCAGCTCAGGATTATGCAGCAGTAGCAAAACAAGTGAGGGAGCGGAGTTTTAAGTTTGATGGCACCTCAAAGCCATTCGAATTTCTGGAGCAAGTGGAATGGTCAGCGGAAACCTATGGGACCAGATACCACGAGCAATGCCTGAGCTACTGAAAGGCACGGCTCTCAAGTGGTATATTGCGAACAACGAGCACTGGAGAACCTGGGCATCATTCGCAAGAAGCTTCCACGAATTGTTCCTACCAAGAGATTACTTCTCAAATCTGGCAGAGGAGGTTGAATGAAGAAAGCAAGGCATAGATGAACCATTTAAATAGTTCAAGGTAGAAATGCAGACTTTGATGCGGCCACTAAGATTAACGAAGGAGCGGGAACGAGAGAAAATATACAACAGCAGCCTTCCCGACTTCAGAGCGTTCGCAAGACCGTATTAGAACGGCATTTTGATCGAGCTCATGCAACTGGCGTATGAATTCGATGAACTGGAGCGGGACAGAGAGAAATTGCGGCAACAATCCTGTGGTAACCGTCCCAGACTGATGGCAACGCAAGGTCGCGACCACAGCCAACACCAAGAGCATTCTCAAGACAACCAACGCATGTCCCCAACCCTACACAGGCGTGTAGAAGATGCGGAAACGAGGGACACTGGGCGAGGGAATGTCAAGACCCGAGTCTTCTGTTCTGTTGGATATGTGGTCGAATTGGATTTCGCACAGTTTAATGTTGCCGGCAGGGAAACGATCGGCGGCGTCCAGCTTCCAGGAGCGAGCGGATGCCGATAGAAGCGGCTTTCCACAATTAATTGGCACTTTAAAAGACGGGGGCCACCGCCTGTCAGCTACGGTGTAAATTGGAAAAATCCTGTACAACGCTACCATCGACACAGGGGTAACGAGCAGTGTCTTAAGCGAGAAACTAGCAGGGACACTATGCGAAGAAGGATTTGAATTAAGAGCAACACAGAGACAGGTGCGTCTGGCAGACGGCCGGACTGGTGTCGTTACGGAACAAGTTGAGGCACAGATAAAGCTAGGTAACAAAATTGTGAACATGCCGTTATTAATTCTGTCGGGAGTCATCGACGAACTGGTCGATGGAACAAGGAAAACAAGAGCAAAGAAAACAAGAACTGGCAATACAAGAACAGGAAACCACGCTGGAACAATCCATTATAACTAAGGAGAGTACAACGATCATCGGTATAGAGCAGTGTGAATCCTTACACCCCGATACAGCGGTGGATAAATTTCTTCAGCAGGAACTAGCCGCATTTGCTGTTATGAGCGGCACATCACCAATCACGGAACACCGAATCGTGATACGCGATGACCGTCCGATAAGACAACGCTACTTCCCAAAGAACTCTAAGATCGACGAGTTACTAGCCAAGGGATGTATTGAGCCGTCGAACAGCCCACACAGTGGCTCGATTGTTATGGTCAAAAAGAAAACCGGCAAATGGAGGTTGTGTGTCGATTTTCGGCAGCTAAACAGCCGATCGGTCAGGGACGCTTATCCATTACCTCGAGTACACCACATCTTGGATCAGTTGAGGGAAGCACGTTATACCACCAGCCTCGACCTGAAGAACGGGTACTGGCAAATTCCTATGGAGGCAACAAGTCGCCCTATGACAGCGTTCACGGTACCAGGCAGAGGACTCTTCCAATGGAAAGTAATGCCATTTGGAATTCATTCCGCACCAGCAACATTCCAACGAGCATTGGACCGGGAGATTGGACCCGTGATGCTACCACATGCATTCGCTTTTTTAGACGACATCATCGTTATTGGAAAAACATTAGAAGAACATATGGCAAATCTAAAAGAGGTGTTTCGGCGATTACGGGCAGCGAATTTGAGGATCAACGTCGACAAGTGCGACTTCTTAAATAGAGCTAAAATTCTGGGGCACACAGTGACGAAACGCGGAATAAGCCAGATCCGGTCAAAGTGGCTGCTATTTCGCAACTAAAACCACCTACAAACATCAGGAAACTGCGACAGTTCTCGGAGTGGCTTCCTGGTTCAGACGATTCGTGCCTGATTTTTCTACTACGGTCACCTCCTCAACGGTTTATTAAAGAAAGGCATAAAATGGTTTGGAAGAAGAGATCAACAGGCGTTCGAGAGGGTAAAAGAAAAGCTGACAAGGCACCAGTCCTAGCATGTCCGGACTTCACCCAACAATTCACATTGCAAACGGATGCTAGCAACTATGGATGGGGCCATCCTAGACAGGATCCGGCGAGGGAGAGCGGTAATGATATGCCAGCAGAAACGGCCGAGAGAAATTCTCAACGGAGAAGGAGTGTTGGAATGTTGGGCATCCGGAAGTGCGACATACCTGAGGAATATCATTTCCTGTCTGACAGACCACATGGCGCTAAAATGGTTAATTCCATCGAAACCCTACCGGTCGTATAGCCAGATGGGCGTTGGAATGCAACAGTACGATTTCGAGGTGGCATATCGCAAAGGAAAATGAACGTGGTGGCAGACGCATTATCTAGGGCGTGTCGAAGTTGGAAAAGAGTAGAGGATTGGTCGGAACTGAAGGAACTGGATACAGAAGATGCTACAGAAATTCGTAAGGCCCAGGAAATTTCCGGCTACTAGAAGATTCTGGTATTTATACAGACACATCCCTTACCGAGCAGGGCATGAGGATGTGCCATTGGAAGTTGTGTGTGCCAACGAATAAGAACAACGAGTGTTACACGAGAATCCAACAAAGCGGCAGCGGGTAGGGAACACGGAGTTGGGTGGGACGTTTTTTGGCAGGACTCACCAATTCTGCAACTTTGCAACGATGCGATCTGCCAACAATACAAGCCAACCACTAAGAGCGGCAGATGCTCGATCCGGAAGAGCCTGGGCTCGTGTGTGCGGATTTTGTCGGATCTGATCGAAACACGGTATCACGCTTGTTTATAGACCGGTTTTCAAGTGGACCGTATACCCGTGCGAACGCAAGGGGAACAAAGGGTTAGAGAGAGTCTGGAGTTTGGGTGCAAAAGTCCTTCCGACAACGGTGTTTGAGAAGGGTCAAGAACTTCCTGCAGGATTTGGGTGTGAGACAGTACACGGAATACCCACCCCAGGAAAATCCACCAGGACGAGAAATCGCACCGTAAATGTGTCTGTATGAGGGACAAATCAGCGGTGTTGGGATGAAGCCTTGCCGGAAATCACCTGGCAGTCGACACCAGCGTGACGGCGTTACAGGCTACTCACCAGCGTTTGTGACACAGGGTCGCGAGACCCGACTCCACAGGCCTTGTAAGTGAGGTGGCTATCGGCCCAGGACAGGCGTCACAATAGCCCGAAACTTATGTGGAAGACTCAAGGAATTTTCGAAATAGTACGCAGAAGTTTGCAGAAGGCTGCTCAGGACCAGGCCAGATTTACATCTACGCAGGAGGCCATGGAAACCCAGAGTGGGAGAGCAAGTATGGTAAAGGAGAACCTAACCAACGCGGCGGCATTCCCTGCAACTAGCACCTAGATTGGAGGACAAAAATAGATATCGTCGGTAATTTGCAAATTAAAGGAGGCGGTAAAAGTTCGACGGGCAACCGTTAAAGCGGAGGAACAAGGTCAGACTAATTAATTTCTTAGATGCTATAACCAGGGGAAAGACAAACCAAGGGGAAAAAAACAACTTTTTTTTTAAAAAAAGGGAAAAATTAATTTATAAAATTTTTTTGGACCACTCTAAAATGGCATAATGCCCATAAACACCCAAAACCACAAACAGGAACAAGAACAAAAAAAACCAACAAATTGTGATGGATGGGATTTCCTCTCCAACATGGGAACTAACTTTGAATGCGCCGGAATCGAAGTCAGAATCCCGACTCGTCGACAAAACAACAGAGTCAAGAAGAGAGACTCTCGGTGTCAACACAGACCACAACAGGATCAAGAAAACAAGAACTGGAAATACAAGAACAGGAAACCACGCTGGAACATACCATTATAACTAAGGAGGGTACAACGATTATCGGTATGGAGCAGTGTGAATGCTTACACCCCGATACAGTGGTGGATAAATTTCTTCAGCAGGAATTAGCCGCATTTGATGTTATGAGCGGCACATCACCAATCACGGAACACCGAATCGTGATACACGATGACCGTTCGATAAGACAACGCTACTTCCCAAAGAACTCTAAGATGCAAGAAGAAATCAACAAACAGATCGACGAGTTACTAGCCAAGGGATGTATTGAGCCGTCGAACAGCCCACACAGTGGCTCGATTGTTATGGTCAAAAAGAAAACTGGCAAATGGAGGTTGTGTGTCGACTTTCGGCAGCTAAACAGCCGATCGGTCAGGGACGCTTATCCATTACCTCGAGTACACCACATCCTGGATCAGTAAAGGGAAGCACGAAGCACCAGCCTCGACTTGAAGGACTCTTACTGGCAAATCCCTATGGAGGAAACAAGTCGCCAGCAAGTTGACAGCGTTCGCAGTATCAGGCAGAGGACTCTTCCATTGGAAAGTTATGACGTTTGGACTTCACTCCGCACCAGCATCATTCCAACGAGCATTGGATCGGGTGATTGGACCTGAAATGCTGCCACATGCCTTCGCATATCTAGATGACATCATCGTTATTGGGAAAACATTGGAAGAACATTTGGCCAATCTAAAGGAGGTGTTTCGACGACTCCGGGCTGCGAATTTAAAGATCAACGTCGACAAGTGCGACTTCTTCAAAAAAGAATTAAAATATCTGGGACATAATGTGACAGAACATGGAATACGCACAGACCCGGACAAGGTGGCAGCGATTTCTCAACTAAAACCGCCTACTAACATCAGGGACTATCTCGGAGTGGCATCCTGGTACAGACGATTCGTGCCTGACTTTTCCACTACGGTGCACCCCCGCAACGGTTTATTGAAGAAAGGCGTGAAATGGATATGGAACGAAGAGCACCAACAAGCGTTTGAGATGGGGAAAGAAACGCTGACGCATGCACCAGTCCTAGCGTGCCCCGACTTCACCCATCAATTCACTTTGCAAACTGGTGCCAGCAACTTTGGACTGGGAGCGCTCTTCACACAGTAATCCGGAGAGGGAGAACGGGTAATCGCATACGCCAGCAGAACACTGAACGGGCCCGAAAGAAACTACTCCGCAACAGAGATAGAGTGCTTAGCTATCGTTTGGGCGATTCGGAAGATGTGACCATACCTAGAGGAATATCATTTTGCTGTCGTAACAGACCACATGGCGCTAAAATCGTTAAACTCTATTGATGATGGGCATTGGAATTGCAGAAGTACGATTTCGAAGTGGTATATCGCAAAGGAAAACTGAACGTAGTGGCAGTGGCATTGTCTAGGCAACCGCTAAATGAGGATGTCTGCGCTCGGGTTGAGCTTGGAGAAGAGACAGCGGGAACTGGCGGAGCTGATGAAAACTGGATACAGAAGTTGCTACGGAAGATTTGTAAGGAGCCCAGAAAATTCTCAGACTATATAGAAGAATCTGGAAATCTGGAAACTTATACAGACACATCCCTCACTGAGCAGGGCACGAGGACGTGACATCCTGGAAATTGTGTGTGCCATCTTACAAAAGGCAACGTGTATTACACGAGATTCACGACATAGCAGCAGCGGGACATACTGGAATACGGAAAACCATAGCTCGTGTGGCGGCATGTTATTACTGACCAGAATTGCACCGAGATGTCCGCAACTATGTACAACGATGTGAAGTTTGCCAGTAATACAAGCCGAACCAGTTACAGGGAGCAGGCCATATGCTCACTCAAATTCCAAAAGAGCCATGGGCCACGGTGTGCGCAGATTTCGTCGAACCATTACCATACAAAACACGGGAATACATAACTGCAGGTATTTATAGACCGGTTCTCAAAATGGACTGAATAAGTACCACTGCGAAGCGCAACGGCGGCAGCCCTCCAAAAGGCATTCAGAGAAAGAATTCTGGCAAGATTTGGCGTGCAAAAGGTCCTCATCACCGACAACGGCGCACAATTCACTAGCAAGGCATTCAAGAGTTTCCTGCAGGATTTGGGGGTGAGACACCAGTACATGGCACCTTACACACCGCAGGAAAACCCCACGGAAAGAGCGAATCGCACATTAAAGTCAATGATTGCTCAATACGCTGGAGCAAACCAACGCTGTTGAAATGAGACTCTACCGGAAATCACTTTGGCCGTAAATACCAGCGTGACAGCATCCACAGGATACACACCAGCGTTTGTGACACTGGGTCGAGAGCCTCGACTACCCCAGGCTTTATATGATGAGGTGGCCATCGGCACAAAAAGGACTACACAGAAACCGCAAGCAAACGCCAACAAACTCAAAGAAATATTCGAAATAGTTCGCAGGAGTTTGGAGAAGGTGGCGCAAGACCATGCACGTTATAACAATCTACGCAGGAGACAATGAAAACCAAGCGTCGGGGAGCAAGTGTGGTTAAAGGAACATCTCCTATCCAATGCAGTGGATGGATTTGCGGCAAAACTGGCACCTAGATTTGGAGGACAACACCAGATCGTGGACTTCATATCGCCGGTAATTTGCAAATAACAATCGCAAGCAACGTTGGAGACCTAAAACCACATATGGCGGCGAGGGAAACCAGGTCAGACGAATGATTTGTTTTTATATAAATGTTGCAGAGTGTTGTAGAATGGTATATATATGAAAAAAAACACCAAAACAAAATAAATTTATGGTCACGGTCAGTGGCCGGCAAAGCAAAACGAAAAGCATTTGTTGTTGTTTACATTTCACGCAACGCAAAGCGAACGAAAGATAAGAGAGCCCAAACATTGGTTGTTGTCGCGACGGTCAGTGGCCGGCAAAGCAAAACGCAAACATTTGTTGTTGTTTAAATTTCACGCAACGGACAGCGAACGAAAGATAAGAGAGCCCAAACATTGGTATATACTTATATAATGTAATGTATATAACAAAAACTATAAAAGGCTGACCGCCCACGCAGCTGGACATTGAAGAACAGACGTCAGGATGAGCAGCACGCAAACGACCACGCGCAAACCGACCATGCTGCCTTTTACCCTCGCCGGAGGGCGCCGAAGCTGCCTGACATCCAACTGGTCGGGCACACCGACGTCCTGGAGCTGTCTACGTCGCCCATCGTAGACGTGGACAAGGCAGTGGCGGCAGAGCTGACGCCACCGGCAACGGCGTCGCCCAACCCAGCCGTACAGGCATTGTGGTGGCCAGCCTAGGAGAAGAAGGTGACAGTGCCGACAGGACGGAGTTCGAGAAGGAGGATGACACTCCAGCACCCGCTGGGCCGGCGCCGAAACGCGCTAGGATGGAGGAGCAGCCGACCCGAACCCCCGGTAGGTCACTGGGTATGGACGTGGAGTCGGCATTTCCGCAGGAGACACCAGCATCACCACCACCAGCAACGGAGGAGTCCCATGTCGGTGAGACCTCGAAGCCGCCCACCAGGTTCGAGGAACTGATCGGCGTGCTGTGGCCTCGGGACGTGCTCAAGGCGTCCGAGCGGTTGATCCCTGGTCGGCGCAGGGTACACCTGGTGTGGGAGGAGCCGCGGCGGTACAAAACTAAATAAAAATTGAATAAAAAAAAATATCTACCAAGACTTTTCATTTGGGGTTACCCAAATAAAGAGGGGAGTGTGAGGAACAACTATGTGTTCCCCACAACAATTGCACATTTTCAGCGACGCCTCTGTTATGCTCCTTTTCAGCGACGCCTCTGTCATACAGGCAAGCAGAAATGCCGTTACCTACGGCGGCCCAGAGTATAAAAGAGCGAGCGACAGCGCATGCGACACACTTGGAGTGGAGCTAACAAACGAGTAACACCGATCGGTTTTTGCAATAGCAGGACAAAACACCAATCCTTGTTGACACAAGACCCTTCAAAAATCCATCGAAGATATCCTTGCTGTAGCAGCATATACTTTTTGTTGTCGCAGGACACATCATAGATAACTTTGCAGTAGCAGGTTATAATCTTTGCTGTCGCAGGAACCATCGTAGATATCCTTGCTGTAGCAGGATATAGTCTTTGCTGTCGCAGGACGCATCATAGATAACTTTGCAGTATCAGGTTATAATCCTTGCTGTCGCAGGAAAAACCGTAGATATCCTTGCTGTAGCAGGATATAGTCATTGCTGTCGCAGGATGCATCAGAAGTAGCTTTGCAATAGCAAGTTATAATCCTTGCTGTCGCAGGAAACATCGTAGATATCCTTGCTGTAGCAGGATATAGTTTCTGCTGACGCGGAATCAAAAAAGATATCCTCGCTGTCGCAGGATCCAGTAATTGTAATAGTAGCATTAGTATCCTAGAGCCTCGCTGTCGCAGGAATAAATTAAGAGAGCCTTGCTGTCGCAGGAATAAGTTAAGTCATCCTTGCAGTCGCGGGACCTAGAGTACCCATCCTTGCTGTCGCAGGACATAGTCGTAGTCGTAGTCGCATTAGCAGGGCTAGGGCCAACCCAGCTGTAAGCGGGCAAAATAAGCGGAGAGTCCTTGAATAACGCAGGATCGCGACATTCATACTCCTCGCTGTCGCAGGACCTAGTTTATCCGTCCTTTCTGAAGCAGGACATACATTTAGTTGTCCCTACAATAGCGGGTCATCCTCGCTGTCGCAGGATTTACGTTCGACAATCCTAGCTGTCGCAGGACCTGTTCCCGATACCCTTGCAGTAGCGGGGTTCCCAGTACGAGAGAAGAATCGAGCTACAACCAGGAGTGAGACCAGCGACCGACGATAGACGAGCCTGCATCGGATTTCATGGACATCGACCAGAGACCATTTATCAAAGCTGCGCATCGAAATTAAATAAGCCTACATTGACATTTGAGTAAGTCGAGTAATAAACGATTACCATTTATTATTGAATATCGATCTGCCTGCTTATTTATTCGCAAGTGCTGCATAATTTAAATTTGTTGCACGAACTCGTATCGCCGACCGAGTTAGACCGGTGAAGCCTTAAGGATCGTTACAGTTGATGTTGATCAAGAATATATATTATAACGAGTTCCGACTTTAGTTTATTTAAAAAAATATAAACCTTTTTTAAAATAAAAGCTTAAAGCGAGTTGAACATTGGAGTTTGATAATAATTCAAGACTAATTGAAAAATAGTTTGACGTCGCTTAACAAACCTCGGCTGTGAGCTTTTGGAGATGAGCTTTGCGCTTTAATAAAAACAGAGAGAGATCTTAGAGATTGATCTTATCAAGAAGACGAATATTTGGGTGCTAAGCAACAGCCTGGATTTGTGCCGCGTCGGCAGATTTGACCCTTGGTGGGAATAGCAATTCTAGCGGATGTTTATATTAACTGTTTCGATCGTGGGAGCGCTTGATTTGTTATTTTCACCAGTTTGTTATTCTTATTGATATCTTATTACTTGATACGGGGAATATGTGCGAGAATATTTAGGTGGCTATGTGCATTACATATGTTACTTCCCCATCCATAATAAATTAGCCTGTCCTCAGGCGGTAATATTAGGGTATAGTGTTGGCTCGGGTTCTAGAACAATATTTGCGGTTTCATTTGATATAGGGTTTAATTGAACATAATTTGACTGTGGGATTGTTTCTATTTGTTTCTTATATTTAACAATTATTTTGCGTGGTATGCTTTTATACTTATAGCTAAAATATAGTACCAGTATAATTACAATAACTATAAGTGTTGTTAAAGTAATAATTTTAAATGTGTTGTAAAATTTAGTTTGTTGTTGTACAATTTATTTTGCTTGGATATATGAGAGTGGTTCTAGTTTATTTACATTATTGTTTACATAAATAGTTTGTGTGTAATCTAAAATAGTACTTGTGATCAATATTTCTTCCAATTGAATTGAACAATTTAATGCTTTTATAATATTATTACTTTCTATTGTTATTTCTCGGTTTATACAATTTTGATTTAAAATAGTCTTAGGTAAGTTCCAAGTTAACATTACAATAGGCTCTACATATTTTATTTCAAAAGATTTATGTGTTTTTGAATATCTACATTCAGTTGTGTCTTGGTTTAAAATTCCTGTTATACACTTGTTCATTACTAGATCCCTTGTCTTTTCAGTATATACTTTATTATTTTGTATAAAATATTTGTCATGTATAATTTCAGTTAAAGTAAAATTGGCGTATTGATGATTTCGCGTGGAATATGGGAAATTATCAAAATTTCATTTGTAGTTGTTTTTAACCATGACGAAGTCTTAATATTTAAAATTTTTCAGAGTTTACGTGGGATAATGGACTGTATTTTAGTAATTTTGGGTTAAATATACTTAATCTTGTTAACTGCATTCCTAGCTCTATGTCTTCGATATATTCTGTTAATTCTTGTAGATTAAATGTAATTATTGCTAATTTATTGTCTGCTTCGTTAATATATGTTAAAGTATTTGTAACTTCTATTCCTCTATTTATTACATTATTCGATTATTTGGTTTAGTTCATTTGCTTGAACGCTATTTTCTGATAAGTTATTTATTTTGGATTCTAGTTCTGCTTTATCTTCTTGATCTAACGTGCCAAATAGGTATTTATAAAATGTTCCCATAAAATTGATAAGGCCTCTTTTGTTGCGTTTTGCTATCCTTATGCCGTTCATTTCTCTTTCCAATTTTTCTGTTAAATATTGAATTTGGGATAATGTTTCAAATTCTTTAGCTTGTTTCATTAAATTATTGAATGTATTTTCGATTTTTGTAAGATTAACAGCTAGATAGTGGTATTCATAATTTATTGGTAAGTTAATAGTTCTGTTTTAAATAGGAAGTTTTTGTTGGTGGGGTTTTTTTGGTGGTTTGGGGATAATTTTTTTAAAGGATTTTTTTTTTTTGTTTTTTATTTTGGTTGTCATTAGGCGATGATCTGGAATTATCATATTTGCTCTTGTTAATTTTCTTTTTCTTTTAAATTTAGATTTGTAGTGTATTATTTTTCTCCCTCTGTTAGTCTCTTCGAAATGTTTTTCGTCTACTTGTCTCAAATTCCCGGTCTTTTTGAATGGATTAGTTGATTTTGAACGTAACAAAGGTGATTCTCTATAGTTAGTATCAATTTGAAAATCTGAACGTTTTTCATTTAATTTATCTATTTGAATTGTTTTGTTTAGTTGTGCGTTATACTCTGGTGTTCCCGCGTATATAAAAATGTCTGCTGGTGCTCTACCTGTTGTATTATGAGTGGTTTTGTGATTATATGTGTAAAGTATTATTTCGAATCTAGTAAGCTTATTTTCTGGATCTGATTCGCTGTTTATTATTCTTAATTTTTCATTAATAGTTTAATGAAATCTTTCTACGTCAGATATGCTATTTTTACTTGTTGTGATATTTATATTATTTCTACTCCTTCAGTTTTTAGCCATATTTGTAGTGCTGAGCACATAAATGCTGAATCTTTATTTGCTTTAATTTCTTTTGGTTTTCCCATTTCATTGAAAATTTTAAGTAATGCTCTTTTAGCTTCTAACCAATCTCTACCGTTTACTTCGATAAGGGACGCGAATTTTGAATAAATGTCTATGCAAGAAAGGAATTGTTTATTATCTACCATATAAAAATCTATAACGTATTTTTCTCTGGGATTGAAAGTTTCTGGCGTTAGCTCGAAAGCTAACTTTGTGTCTCTATGTTCTGTTTTCGCAATGATACAGATTTGGCATTCATTAATAATATTTTGAATCAGGTTTTGGTAATCTGGGTAATAATATTTCTCTTTAAATAATGACGTTAGTTTCTGTATACCTGGGTGTAATAATTCTTTATGTGCTTTTATAACGAAGTCTTTGAATTCTGCGTATGCTTGAATGTCTTGTAATTTTTTAGTAGATCTCATTAGTTTGGTTAAATTGTGGGGTCTGATTATTTATTGGAAAGCAGTTTGAAAAGTTAAGAAATCTGTTTCACAATGAAAATAGATTACGCTTTTCTTTGTACATAAATATTCTTTGATTAGTTCTTTGGCATGAGTGTTGGTCATTTCTTTATACATAACTTGAATTTTAGTTTTATGAAAATAATTTATTACGTTTACTTCGTTTGTATTGTGTTTAATAAATTCGATCTGCCTATTGTAATAGTTGATTGGTCTTTCTGAAATCGAGATATAATTTTGATTATCTTCTTGTGCACTGTGTATAGTTGCTGCTGTACTGTTGGGAGATTCTCCTAATAAATTTTCTTCAAGTTTAATTCTTGACAAAGCATCGGCAACATAATTTTCTTTGCCAGGGACATATTTTATGTGATAGTCAAATTCATTTAATTTGATCTTCCATCTTTGAAGTTTCATGTTTGGCTCTTTAACATTGTTTAACCAAAATAGGGGTTTGTGATCACTGAGGATTTCGAATTTCCTGCCAAAAAGATAGGACCTAAAGTATTTAGTGGCCCAAACAATAGCTAAAAGTTCTATTTCTATTGCGGAATAATTTATTTCGTGTTCATTTAGTGTTCGACTTGCATAGCATATTGGCTTATGGTTTTGCGATAACACGGCACCTATAGCAATATTTCTTGCATCTGTAGTTAACGAAAAAGGTTTTTCAAAGTCTGGATAAATTAGTATTGGATCAGATGTAATAAGTATTTTTAATTTTTCAAATGCTGAGATATATTCTTTGTTATTTATGTCAATTGTTGCATTTTTCTTAAGTTTTAATGTCATGGGTTTTAGGATTTGGGCAAAGTTTGGTATAAATTTCCTATAATAACCACAGAGTCCTAGAAATGACTTGATTTTTTTCGTTGTTCTGGGTATTGGAAAATTTGTAATTGCTGTGACTTTAATTGGGTTTGGTTTTATACCCTCAGTTGTGACAATGTGACCGAGGAACTCAGTTTCTTTTTTCAAAAATGTTATGTTCATGTTTTATCGTTTGTGCCAGCTCTATGATAATTTTGTTGCGTTTAGTGTTATTATCGGCTTAGTCGATATGTTTCGTTATTGATTTAAAATTTATGATATTGATAGGCATTGGCGGGAAAAGAAGGTGGAAGGGGTGGCGACCCTAGATTATTTAGATCAGAAAGAGAGGGAATCCAAATTTGTTTTTTGGAGTAACGGCGAACGAAGGAAAAGAAAAAGAGGAGAGAATGCTGAGGAGCGCCGGCCGTCCCCTGCAATACTAGGAGTCTTTGTGCCTTCATCGCGGGAAAAGTTGCGATTATAGCATAGGTAGCCAACGACAGCGACACCCCCCTGAAGTCCCATGGAAGTCCGGAGAGCAGCAGTGGGCAGAACATCGGCGGCATTATTTTATCCAAGTGAGTCCGTTCCGAGGAGCCTCTTTTCTTGCTAAGAACTACGCCTTTTCGTGCATATGTATATCCGTTGTATATCCCATAAAATAAGTACACATAGTGCGTTTTGTGCAGAGCAGTCGCTAAGCTTTATTGACAAAATTAAACAAAAAAGTGAACAAAAATACAAAAACATAAATTTATAATCTCGTCAATAACGTACAAATATAAACTTGTAAAACAAAGTTAAAAGGAAGCTGAAAGAAAGAAAACAAAAACCTGAAAAAAAAGAAGTAAAATATATTAAATATCAATGTTTAAATTTGTTTAAAAATCTAAGGAAAAGAGAAGAAAATAAATGTAAATGTAAATGTAAATGTAAATAAAAAGATAGCAGTTAATTTAAAATATTAACTAAAGTAACAATAAAACAAAACAAACAGAATAGGAACAAGCATGTAAACCATTACAACAACGCACATAAACAGATGAATATACATTTACATATGTACGAAATATACCCATATACCGTTTGTAGTTTATTGCAGGTTTTGTTGTTTACGTTGTGGATTTCTGTCGTCTTTTGTTGTTAGTGTTGTATAGTTCCGTTCGCCACAGATGTTTGTGTATCGATGAGGTAATCGATTGCTTGGACTGCGGGCCAGGGATGGGAACCACACCCGTGAATAGTTCCGATGAGCTAGTCGGCGCGGCCCAAAGAGAAAAAAGCGTCCAAGCGAAAGAGCTCACGGTTTTTGAAACCGTGACTATTTCATAAAATAAAAATTTTTTACAATGTCGTTACACGAGTTCATTCCCTCGGCTTTAGGATCCACGCACCTGATGTCCTATGCGGCACAGAAGGTGGCCCATAATTGCGCAGTGTGCCGTGGTGTCCGAGAAGCACGACGAAGATATTTAGCTGACCATGTATTTCTTTTGACATCGGAGGATGCTCTCGTTGCGGTTGGTGCAGTTCGGGACGTAACGACTGTATCCATAGCCTGGTGGTAGCCGTGACGATAGTTCAATTCTGTGATATCAATTGTGATATTAGGTTAGTTTGTTTGTTATTTATTTATTTATATCTATTTGTTTTGTCTTACTCTGTGTTTGCTGTGGATGTGTGTTGGCCGTGGTTAGTTTTGAGCCTCGGAGACTGGTGACCCAGGACGATACCAGTATCGATCCTGCGCCGCATCGGTCGCTCAGCATGCTTCAGTGGCAACCAGATGTACGATAGAAGCCAAATAGAAATTCAGTTAGCGTTTCTGAGATGCCGTTCATCACGCGAGTGATGAACAGAGCATCTGACAAATGCTTAAATGTTTGTCCACTGTCCAGATTGTGCGTAGAGAAGTGTTGGTCCGCCTGGGTTTTTTTTTTTGTCTCCCCTGTTTAGCTGAAATATAGAGATAATTTATTATTTATTGGTATATGATTATTTATTTTTGGTAGTTATTGTAAGTTCGTTTAATATCGTAGATTGTTTCGTTAAGTATCGTAAGTCTTTATTTTCGTGAGTAGTTTTGTTTAACGTGTATATATTCAGTATTGTAAGTCCTGGGTATTGTTTACGTTTTGTTAAATTCTGCTGGGTAGTGTTTATTTATTGTTAGTTGTTTGAATTAATTTTCTGTAAGTACGTGGAGTTTATTTAATATTAGTTAGTGTCTGTATATACAATTAGTTAGTCTCTGTAGTGTTAGATTTGTTTATATGTAATTATACCCTGAGCCCATTAAAAATGGGCAAAAAAGGGTATTATGTGTTTGGCAGAATGTATGTAACAGGCAGAAGGGGGCGTGGCAGACCCCCAAAAGTATATATATTCTTGATCAGGATCAACAGCCGAGACGATTGAGCCATGTCCGTCTGTCTGTCCGTCCGTCCGTCCGTCCGTCCGTCCGTCCGTCCGTCCGTCCGTCCGTCTGTTTGAACGCGTCGATCTCAGAAACCATAAAAGCTAGAGACTTCGAACTTGGTATGTAGGTTCCTGGATACCATAGGCAGATCAAGTTTGTTTTAATTTTTGGATCGGTGCACTATATCATATAGCTGCCATAGGAACGGTACATCGAAAATGAAGTTTTAGTATGGAAAAGTTTCTTGTTTGTTGAGAAATCAGAACCAAACTGATAGAATATGCATCTGGGCTGGTATTATACATCCTTACCAAAATTGGTTAGAATCGGTTAACTATATCATATAGCTGCCATAGGAACGGTACATCGTAAATGAAGCTTTAGCATGGAAAAGTTTCTTGTTTGTTGAGATATCAGAACCAAACTGATATATGGTGCATCTGGGCTGTTATTTTACATCTTGACCAAATTTGGTTAGAATCGGTTAACTATATCATATAGCTGCCATAGGAACGGTACATCGAAAATGAAGTTTAAGTATAGAAACATTTTTTGTTTGTTGAGATATCAGAACCAAACTGATAGAATATGCATCTGGGCTGGTATTATACATCCTTACCAAAATTGGTTAGAATCGGTTAACTATATCATATAGCTGCCATAGGAACGGTACATCGTAAATGAAGCTTTAGCATGGAAAAATTTCTTGTTTGTTGAGATATCAGAACCAAACTGATATATGGTGCATCTGGGCTGTTATTTTACATCTTGACCAAATTTGGTTAAAATCGGTCTACTACATCATATAGCTGCCATAGGAACAATTGGTCGAAATTCAACCTAAGTGTAGAGGACCTGGGCTCAGGGTATCCTACTGTCGAGCGTGCTCGACTGTAACCGCCTACTTGTTTTTGGTTAGTTTTAGTGAGATTAGTGTTATTTATATTTATTTATTAGAGTAAAGAATATGTATTAGTATTTATTAGAAAGAATGGATAGCGCGACAAAGTCAGCGGTAAATGTAGCTCTAGCTCAGGCCCACCAGACGTATAGGCATTCCTTGCGGTCAGGTATTAGCGATGCGTTTCAGGAGCAGATTAGAGACGGGTTCATTGAGATGATGACGCTTATCAATGCAGTGTTGAGACCGCAAGAACGTAGTGCAGGGTCCGAGAGTGTCGTGGCGATGCTTCCAGAGTTGGACAGCTCAGATCTGAGGGTAGTAGCTATTCCGGAGAGCCGAGAGGAGGAATCCCAGGATCATCGTGATACCCATTATTTGTGCGATGGGCAAATATGGTTCACTGATCGACCCGCGAGCAATGGATACCATCTAGGACGGCTGATCTAGTTGATCACGGAGGATAGTTATTTGTATGTAATTAAATTATAGTGACTTAAAATTTGTTTAATTTATAGAAGCTGAAGACCTATTAAGAAAAAAATGTGATCTACTTAATTCAGGTGAGTTATCTTCAGATAACCATGACGTTTTTCTTAAAACATGTATTCATATGAATGTATGTATGAATGTTTGTATGTATGCAAGTGTTTCTCAGAAAAACCCGAGCTTAAGCAAACATACATACATATGTACATATGTATATGCAAGAAAGTTTTTTGTAATCAAACGTAATGTTTTGAATTTCTAAATATCTTGTTATCTAGCTTTATTTATGAAAATTGTTTTTCACTCCTGTGTGTGTTTAGATTTTTCATTATTTTGATGAAACGTATGTACGAATGTTCATGTTCACGCATATGTACGTATGTATGTATGTATGTAAGTAAATAGGTATGCAAGGGATTCTTAGAAAAACGCGAACTTAAACACATACACATGTACATACATAGTTATACGCAAGGAAGCTCTTAGTAATTAAACATAGTCCTGTTATTCTATAATTGTCTAATATTCTAGCTTAATTTGTGAAAAGTGTTTTTCGTTGGTGAGAGTGTTTTAATTTATGTGCTCGCGCATAAGTTTGTATGTTTTTGCCCAATGTCATATTTTAATGAAAAAACGTCCGCTAGTCATTCTTGTGTATTTATGTACATGCATATGTAAGTATGCACATATGTATGTATGCAAAAATCTTCTTTCAAGTATGTACATGCATTTATACTTTCGTATTTACAGTAAGGCAAGAAAGTGCTTTGACAATATAAAAAAGTCACAAATTTTTTTTTTTTAATGGTTGAATTCCAAGAAAATTATTTATTTTTTTATAAACTTGTTATAAAACCGTAGACAAGAATAATAAAATGAGAAATAAAGTAAATATACAAAATAAAACAAGTAGGCGGTTACAGTCGAGCACGCTCGACAGTAGGATACCCTGAGCCCAGGTCCTCTACACTTAGGTTGAATTTCGACCAATTGTTCCTATGGCAGCTATATGATGTAGTAGACCGATTTTAACCAAATTTGGTCAAGATGTAAAATAACAGCCCAGATGCACCATATATCAGTTTGGTTCTGATATCTCAACAAACAAGAAATTTTTCCATGCTAAAGCTTCATTTACGATGTACCGTTCCTATGGCAGCTATATGATATAGTTAACCGATTCTAACCAATTTTGGTAAGGATGTATAATACCAGCCCAGATGCATATTCTATCAGTTTGGTTCTGATATCTCAACAAACAAAAAATGTTTCTATACTTAAACTTCATTTTCGATGTACCGTTCCTATGGCAGCTATATGATATAGTTAACCGATTCTAACCAAATTTGGTCAAGATGTAAAATAACAGCCCAGATGCACCATATATCAGTTTGGTTCTGATATCTCAACAAACAAGAAACTTTTCCATGCTAAAGCTTCATTTACGATGTACCGTTCCTATGGCAGCTATATGATATAGTTAACCGATTCTAACCAATTTTGGTAAGGATGTATAATACCAGCCCAGATGCATATTCTATCAGTTTGGTTCTGATTTCTCAACAAACAAGAAACTTTTCCATACTAAAACTTCATTTTCGATGTACCGTTCCTATGGCAGCTATATGATATAGTGCACCGATCCAAAAATTAAAACAAACTTGATCTGCCTATGGTATCCAGGAACCTACATACCAAGTTCGAAGTCTCTAGCTTTTATGGTTTCTGAGATCGACGCGTTCAAACAGACGGACGGACGGACGGACGGACGGACAGACAGACGGACATGGCTCAATCGTCTCGGCTGTTGATCCTGATCAAGAATATATATACTTTTGGGGGTCTGCCACGCCCCCTTCTGCCTGTTACATACATTCTGCCAAACACATAATACCCTTTTTTGCCCATTTTTAATGGGCTCAGGGTATAAAGATATATTTTATATAAGAGAACTTGTGAAAGTTTTTGTTAAAAAATGTTACTGATTAACTGTATGTTTTTAAGTTTACAGTTAATCAAGAAAGTGTTTTGATAAAATTTAAAATTTACACTCTTTTTTGCAAAATGTAGACATTTTTGTATAAATAATTATTTTAGTATTGTTGGTTATAGTTTATAGAAAAGTTTAAAATAAACAAATATGTAAATTTTATTTTGTCAAAAAAATCTATTGACTTAACTTATCTATATTTAAATAAATATATCTTAGCTGTAATTAAAAAAAGTTATATATTGTCAACATGTCGAAGACGGTACTTTTTGTTAAATTAAAATAAAATAAATAAAACAATAAATTGATAAATATAGAAAAAAGGAATGCAAAACAGCCTACCATTAATTATTTTGTTCTTAAGTTATTACTTTTTATTATGTTAAAATAAAATTTTCGTTTTATTTTCATAGATTCCATCGAGAACTTCGACACTGAGAATGTAAATCCGAATACTATACAAGTGGATAAAATTATTGGTATGTTTGCCTTTTCCTTACTTTTTCTTTTCGAAACTATTGCATTGTGTTTCTTACTTGAATTTACTTTTACAGAAACGAGCTCGACAGTTGACAACGGAAACTTAAATAACAATTCGGAGAAGCTACATGAAAATGTAGGTAAGTTGGCATGTACTCTCTTTAAAAGCAGATGTACTAATTTCAACATTTTTCAGCAGCTTCAGAAGGATATGCAGTTGTAAATGGCTCTGCAACTTTAGATGGCTCTGCAGCCTCAGATGGCTCTGCTCCTGTAGATGCAACAGACGCTTTTAGTAAGTTGTCTTGTATTTATTTAAAGGCGTATACCTCCAGATGGTTTTGCATCGACTTGTATATCTAAATATCTTAAGATGCCACCCTTTCTGTTTTAATCAACATTATTTTAAGATAGTTTTTTTTTTTATCAGAGCCTTGCAGGGGAAGGAGTATATAAAATAAATATATTCTTGATCAACATGAAAAGCCGAGTCACAAGCTTTGTACAAGCTATATTGATACAACTTTGTACAAGGCCCTACTTTTGCTGTAGGTAGTATATATGCTACAATGTTTTTACTTTGAAAACTTTTTTAACTTGATAACAGAATTTAACAGAATTGAAAAATTTTTGTGATATCTCATAGAAGTTTATTGTCTTGTTTTTATGTGTCAACTAAATGAAAAGGATGATTTGAATGTGTAGACATTATATTATTTTATTTATTTAATAAATAATTAATTAACTTCTCTAGAGTATAGTGTTAAAACTGCAAATACATAAGATTGGATTATAGCAACAGCTGATTCAAGAACAAGAAAAATAATTTTTCAAATTATTGAATAGATATTTCTTATTTTTTAGGTTGTGATATATTATCATATGGATTGATTTTATTGAGTTTATGAATTTGTTCATTAATATTATTAGCAAGAGAAAGAGTTAATAAATATAATAATTATAAAAATTTATTTTTATTGAATATTGTTTTATTATTGCTATTATTAGTTTTAACTTTTAGAAGAATAAGATTATTTATATTTTATTTATTTTTTGAAAGAAGATTAATTCCTACTTTATATTTAATTTTAGGGTGAGGGTACCAGCCTGAACGATTACAAGCTGGAATTTATTTATTATTTTATACTTTATTAGTTTCTTTACCAATATTAATTGGTATCTTTTATTTAATAAGTAAAATAGGTACAATTAATTTTTATTTGATAAATAATTTTATATTTAATTATGATTTACTTTATTTTTGTATAATATGTGCCTTTTTAGTAAAAATACCAATATTTTTAGTTCATTTATGGTTACCAAAGGCTCATGTTGAGGCCCCGGTATCAGGTTCAATAATTTTAGCTGGGATTATATTAAAGTTAGGTGGGTACGGGATATTACGAGTTATTTCTTTATTGCAGTTAATAAATATAAAGTATAGATATATTTGAATTAGATTAGTAGGAGAAGTTTTGGTAAGATTTGTTTGTTATACCTTTATACCTACGTGGTATACCTTTTTAAGCTGGATTTTATTCTAAGGATATAATTTTAGAAGTAGTTATAATTATAAACATTAATATATTTTCTTTTTTTATATTTTTTTCTCACAGGCTTAACTGTTTGTTATTCTTTTCGAATAGTTTATTATTCAATAACTGGAGAATTAAATGATGAATGTTGAGTTATACTCCGAGGTATACTAGGTTTATTAAATATAATTATAATTATTATTGGGGGAAGTATAAGGAATTGATTAATTTTTCCTTCTCCGTATATAATTTGTTTACCACTTTATATAAAGTTATTAATTTTGTTTGTTTGTGTAGTAGGAGGAATTTTAGGGTATTTAATTTCTTTTATAAAGTTATACAGTATAAATAAATCTTTAAAAAATTATAATTTAGTTTATTTTTTAGGTTCAATATGATTTATACCATATATTGGAACTTATGGTTTAATTTTTTTTCCGTTAAATTACGGGCAAGTTGTTGTGAAAAATTTGATCAAGGTTGGTCAGAATATTTCGGGGGTCAACATTTATACCAAAGTTTAGTAAATTATTCTCAAGTCTTATTTTTTTGCAAAAAATTAATTTAAAAATTTATTTATTATTATTTGTGTTTTGAGTTTTAATTTAATTTATTTTTTTAATATTTTTATATTCAAATAGCTTTTATTTAGAGTATGACACTGAAGATGTTATGGAGATGAATTAATCTTTGTAATAATTTATAAAAAAAAGATTTTTATTTTTACAATAAAAATGTAAAGTTCATATATATACATATATAAAGATATATATATATATATATATATATATATATATATATAATAAGAAGTATAAATGGAATTTAACCATTTAAAGAAAAAGTTAGCAGCTTTTACTTGATCATCATACTTCCTTAATTGGGGTTAAGTACTCAATTCTATCATTAACAGTGATAAGTCTCTTTTTGGCATCAATTAAAGAATAAGGGTAATTTAGCTAAGATTAGGTCGAAACTAATTGCAATTTATCGCTTCATTATCTTTTTAAATTATAAGGTAGATTAAAATGCAATACTGTTTGAATGCAAATCAAATGTTATAATTAACTACAACCCTGTAGTTAATTTGATCATTCATGGTATAAACCAACTAAGAGGATTAAAATAAAAATAATAGAAGTAGAATTCAAATAAATAAATTTGAAAATTAAAAAATTAAAATTATTGGGAGAATAAGGGCAATTTCTACATCAAAAATTAAAAAAATTATAGTAATCATAAAAAATCGTAAAGAAAATGGTAACCGTGATGAAGTATTTGGATCAAATCCACATTGAAATGGGGATATTTTTTCTCGATCTCTAAGAGATTTTTTTTTGTAAGAATAGAAGCAAGAATTATTACAATAAATGAAATTATTATAATAATTGAGGCAATAAAGATAATTGAAAAAATTATTTATACTGTAATTTACAGACCTTATGATTGGAAGTCAAATATCACTGCGGACGGCAGTTCGCGTTAGTGACGAAAGCAGCACGAAGGGTGCGAAAGGCGACTAACAATATATACAGCTAAGTTGGAAAATTTGCTACGACTGTCCGATCAGATCGAGTTATAACCGATCGAAAGATTTAGTCCTAACTTACAAAATGGCATACTAAAACTTTTTCTAACCAACCTGGGTCATGAGTAATGGGGGTGTAAGTGGGAGGGGAAAAATTTAAATGATTGCAGCTAATGGGGCTGTTAGGGCCTTTTGGTAAAATTTTTTATTTTTTAAAAATTTTACTTAAAAATGCGCGTCGATTGATATCTCAATCACCCAAATCCGATAACTGGTTCAAAAGATAAATAAATTTGAAAATTTTAGTAGAATACTAAAAATGAAGTGAAAAGTTAGTTTCTTTGTTTGTCTGTTTGTCTGTTTGTCTGTTTGTATCAAAGCGCTAAAAAAGCGTAGATGTTATGATGGGGATTTGTTCATTTTTGAAAATCTAGAAATGTTTGTTTTACGACTTTTTCAATTTCCCGCTAGTTTAGCGGGAAATCGCTAAATCCCGCTAAATTTGAAACCTCACCAGTTTCCATACCATAGAAGCTATAGATATGTTCTGGATATCATTGGAAAGGTGTGCTTGAGGGCTTTTAGGCGTACCTTTAAATTTTATTTCTAAAGTACTCAGGTAACATTTTACAGGTGAAATAAAGTTTTTTAGCTTACATTTTGGCGATTTCTGACAAAACAGCTCTAACGATTTTTATTAAATTTAAGTATGTTGTAGTACGTAGAATTTTGCGTTTTTTAGTATATGAAACATAAACTTTGACCAAGGGGTTTGGAAGATATTGCCTGTTAACTGAATGTATACATTTTTCTATCGGTCGAAAATCAGGTTTTAGTACGAAAAACTTTTTGTTGGATGAGGTATCTCAAACAAACTGACACAATTCGCATTTAACTTGGTTTTATATATTTGTGAAGTTCAAATCGGACCACTATAACATATAGCTGTCATAGGACCGATCGAGGGAAAATGGAGTCTTAGTACGAAAAACTTTTTTGTTTTATGAGATATCTCAACCAAACTGATAAAATATGCATTTAACTTCGTTTTATATATCCTGGCCTAAGTTGGTTCAAATCGGACCACTATATCATATAACTGTCATAGGACCGATCGGGCGAAGTCTAAGTCTTAGTATGAGAAACTTTTTTTTCTCACAGTAGGTACGGGGCTTCCGAGAGTAGAGTAGCAACTTAAGCGATGCAATACTTTTCTTTATAATTAAAAAAATTTTTTTTTAAATATAAAAAAATATTCAACAATGATAAATTTACAATGTCAAAAGCAAAAGCAATTCAAAAATTTCTGATATCCCACAAAAAAAACCTCTAAACGAGGTAAAAGTCTAGTGACGAAAGCAATTTCCAGCCCCAAAATTTCTGATATCCAATTTTGTGACGAACAAAATTGAGTTTAATATAAAAATTTTAAATTAAAATATAAATTAATAAAAAAAAAACAATTGGCATTCGGCACTGCGCAAAAAGTAATTTTTATGTACAAAGAAGCTCACCCTTTTTGCGCACAGTGCACAAGGCCAATTTTTTATACCCTGAGCCCATTAAAAATGGGCAAAAAAGGGTATTATGTGTTTGGCAGAATGTATGTAACAGGCAGAAGGGGGCGTGGCAGACCCCCAAAAGTATATATATTCTTGATCAGGATCAACAGCCGAGTCGATTGAGCCATGTCCGTCTGTCTGTCCGTCCGTCCGTCCGTCCGTCTGTTTGAACGCGTCGATCTCAGAAACCATAAAAGCTAGAGACTTCGAACTTGGTATGTAGGTTCCTGGATACCATAGGCAGATCAAGTTTGTTTTAATTTTTGGATCGGTGCACTATATCATATAGCTGCCATAGGAACGGTACATCGAAAATGAAGTTTTAGTATGGAAAAGTTTCTTGTTTGTTGAGAAATCAAAACCAAACTGATAGAATATGCATCTGGGCTGGTATTATACATCCTGACCAAAATTGGTTAGAATCGGTTAACTATATCATATAGCTGCCATAGGAACGGTACATCGAAAATGAAGCTTTGGTATGGAAAAGTTTCTTGTTTGTTGAGATATCAGAACCAAACTGATAGAATATGCATCTGGGCTGGTATTATACATCCTTACCAAAATTGGTTAGAATCGGTTAACTATATCATATAGCTGCCATAGGAACGGTACATCGTAAATGAAGCTTTAGCATGGAAAAATTTCTTGTTTGTTGAGATATCAGAACCAAACTGATATATGGTGCATCTGGGCTGTTATTTTACATCTTGACCAAATTTGGTTAAAATCGGTCTACTACATCATATAGCTGCCATAGGAACAATTGGTCGAAATTCAACCTAAGTGTAGAGGACCTGGGCTCAGGGTATCCTACTGTCGAGCGTGCTCGACTGTAACCGCCTACTTGTTTTTTATTAATTTATATTTTTATTTAAAATTTTTGTATTAAACTCAATTTTGTTCGTCACAAAATTGGATATCAGAAATTTTGGGGGTGGAAATTGCTTTCGTCACTAGACTTTTACCTCGTTTAGAGGTTTTTTAGTGGGATACTATTTTACTATATAAATATTAGTTAAAAGTGAAATATATCCTCCTCATCAGTAAATTGTGATATATCAAAATAATCAAACAACATTAACAAAATGTCAATATCATGCTGCTGCTTCAAACCCAAAATGATGATTTTTTGAAAAATGATTATTTAAATGTCGGATTAAACAAACTTATAAAAATGTAGTTCCAATTAGAACATGAATTCCGTAGAATCCAGTTGCTATAAAAAATGTTGATCCATAAACAGAATCAGCAATTGTAAAAGGAGCTTCAATATATTCGAAAGCTTGTAAAATTGTAAAATAAACCCCTAATAATACTGTAAAAAATAACCCTTGAGATGTTTGTGAGTGGTTACCTTCCATTAAACTATGATGAGCTCAAGTTACTGTTACACCTAAAGCTGGAGATAATCTTCTGTGGAAAAAAGCTCAAAACAAAACTTACAAAAAATAAAACTTCTGATAGAATAAATAAAGTTAGTCCTCATCGTAAACCAATTGTAACGGCATAGTGTAATCCTTGGAAAGTTCCTTCACGAGAAACATCACGTCATCATTGAAAAACTGTTAAAATTGTAATTAAATTTCCTAAAAAAAATATTGAAGTATCATATTGATGAAATCATTTAATTATTCCTGAGACAGTTGTCATAGCTCCAATTGCTCCTGTTAATGGTCATGGGCTGTAATCAACTAAATGAAAAGGATGATTTGAATGTGTAAACATTATATTATTTTATTTATTTAATAAATAATTAATTAACTTTTCTAGAATAAAGTGTTCTTAAAACTGGAAATACATAAGATTGGATTATAGAAACAGCTGATTCAAGAACAAGAAAAATAATTTTTCAAATTATTGAACAGATATCTCTTATTTTTTAGGTTGTGATATATTACACTAGGCAACAGCCCAAAAGTTACAAGAACCAAAACCACTTTTTTGGATAGATTTGGGGCCAAAACCGACGAAAAACATTTTTTTTTTTTATGGAGAGATTTTTTTTTAGAATTTTTCAAAAATCTGGCTTTTTTTATTCCTTTTTTTAGAGGTGCGCCCACATTTGTAATCATTACTCAAGAATGCCACAACCGATTTATCAAAGTTTTACTTTATCTAAAAGCTAATGAATATATCTATATTTCATTTATACACAGTCTTAGATTTAAACCAGTAGTTTAAGAGATATCAATTTTTGAATTAAGAAAATGATGATTTTTTCTTAGCTTTTTTCTTAGCTTTTTTCACTAAAAAAATTCGAGGAAAATTCGAAACAATTTTTTTACATTTTATTAACTATTTTATTTGCGTAGATGTTGTTATTACGCGTTGTTTAAGATATAATTCATTAAAATCTATGGTGAGACGGCGATATGATATTTTGTTGAATCGAGGCATGTTTTTGTCGACTTTTTTGACTTCGTTGTGGTGTGGCATGACCTTTAGTATGAAAATTTTTTGTGTTTTTTGAGATATCCCAACCAAACTCACAGAATTTGAATTTGTTATTGTTTTACACATTGTGACCAAAGTTGGTTCAAATTGAACCACTATATCATATAGCTGCCATAGGAACGATCGGTCGAAAATCCATGCTTAGTATGAAAGGTTGTGTTATTTCTTGAGATATATCAACCAATCGCACAGGTTGTATATCTGGAAATGTGTTATATATCCCTACCAAATTTGGTTCAAATCGGATCACTATTCAATATAGCTGCTATAGGAACGATCGGTCAAAAATCCACCTTTAGTATGAAAAACTTTTTTATTTTCTAAGATATTTTAACCAAACTCACACATTGTGTATTCTATGTTGTCCTTTATATCTTTACCAATTTAAGTTTAAATGTGTCCACTATATCATATAGCTGCCATAGGACCGATCGGTCTAAAATCAAGTTTAAGTATGAAAAACTTTTTTATTTTTTAAGTTATCTGTACCAAACTTACAAATCAAGAATCTCGTATTGTCTTATACAACCTGTCCAAGTTTGGTTGGAATCGAACCACTAAAACATATAGCTGCCATGGGACCGATCAGTCGAAAATCAACCGTTGCGAAAAACTTGTTTCATTGCTTATATGCTAATAACTCCGTCGTCTTTCCATAGATTTTAATGGCAAACATACTTAACGATGGCTAATTAATATAGCTAAATATATAGTAACAAATTATGTAGTTCAAATGACCCTCTATTCTGGCAGTTTAGTTAAAATATTTCAAAATACAAATAAGTTTTCATACTAAAACTTGATTTTTGACCGATTGTTCCTATGGCAGCTATATGATATAGTAGACCGATTTGTACCAACTTTGGTCACAATGTGTAAAACAATAACAAATTCAAATTCTGTGAGTTTGGTTGGGATATCTCAAAAAACACAAAAAATTTTCATACTAAAGGTCATGCCACACCACAACGAAGTCAAAAAAGTCGACAAAAACATGCCTCGATTCAACAAAATATCATATCGCCGTCTCACCATAGATTTTAATGAATTATATCTTAAACAACGCGTAATAACAACATCTACGCAAATAAAATAGTTAATAAAATGTAAAAAAATTGTTTCGAATTTTCCTCGAATTTTTTAGTGAAACAAGTAGGCGGTTACAGTCGAGCACGCTCGACAGTAGGATACCCTGAGCCCAGGTCCTCTACACTTAGGTTGAATTTCGACCAATTGTTCCTATGCACATTGGGCCCAATGGCCGTTTTTTTGGCATAAAGTCTAAAAATGATGTTAACGAGCTCAAACTTTGTATATATAAAATAATAGCTTAGAACGTAGAAACAAAATTGAAATTTTGGCCACGCCTACCCAACGCCTATACAAGAAATTGCGTATACGTATGGTATATAAAAATAGATAAATTTTAATTTCTCTATATGTAATGTAGAGTTAGTTAGATATTAATAAAAGTAGTTTTTTAACATTTAAAACAATATAAAGATAAAATTTAAAAAAAACAACTTATAAAAATTCGGATTCTTCTAACTTAAGCTTATCTTTAAGTTAAAAGTACCGCCAAGGCCGGATAAAGCCGGTAAAGTTTATACAATGGTTAATCACATATTCAACTTTAATTTAACATATTCTGTTGGAACCCTGCGCAATTAGTTTGTAAAAAGACTTGGTTAAGTTATTCTGTTATGGAATACAAATAACACAATTACTTAAGACTTTTTAGAAACAAGTTTGGTTTTGCTATTTAAATACCTGGCTTCAATTTCCATTTAAATATTATTAGTCAAGGGTTAAAAAGTTAGACACACAAAGTGAACAAAAATTTCCCGTAATTTCATAAAAACAACCGTTTGAACAGTACTTGAAGGTCGATAAAAATTTTAGGGTTTAAAAATTGATTTTTATCGATTCTATATATAGACTATATAAATTTAATTAGAAGTGATTTTCTTTTCAATGAATTTTTCGACTTTATGCCAAAAAAAGGCCATTGGGCCAATGTGCTATGGCAGCTATATGATTAGTAGACCGATTTTAACCAATTTGGTCAAGATGTAAAATAACAGCCCAGATGACCATATTCAGTTTGGTTTGATATCTAACAAACAAGAAATTTTTCCATGTAAAGCTTATTACGATGTACCGTTCCTTGGAGCTATATGTATAGTAACGATTTAACAATGGTAAGGATGTATACAATTTCGTTTGGTTTGATATCTAACAAACAAAATTTTTTCTTAAACTTTTTTCGATGTACCGTTCTATGGAGCTTATGATATAGTTACGATTTAACTGGTCAAGTGTAAAATAACCCAGTGACCAATTCAGTTTGGTTCTGTTCTAACAAACAAGCTTTTCCATACCAAAGCTTATTCGATGTCCGTTCTATGGCAGCTTTTTAGTCCGATTCATGTGGTGTATCCGCTTTTCTCGTTTGGTTGATTTTAACAAACAAGAAACTTTCCATATAAAACTTATTCGATGTACCGTTCCTATGGCAGCTATATATATAGTGACGTCAATTAAAACAAATGTTGCCTAGGTATCAGGAACCTATACCAAGTTCGAAGTTGCTTTTATGGTTTTGAGATGACGCGTTCAAACAGACGGACGGACGGACGGACGGACGGACGGACAGACAGACGGACATGGCTAATCGACTCGGCTGTTGATTATCAAGATTTTACTTTTGGGGGTCTGCCACGCCCCCTTCTGCCTTACTATTCTCCAAACAAATCCCTTTTTTGCCCATTTTTAATGGGCTCAGGGTATAAAAAGCTAAGAAAAAGCTAAGAAAAATCATATTTTCTTAATTCAAAAATATATTTTAAATATGGTTTAAATCTAAGACTGTGTATAAATAAAATATAGATATATTCATTAGCTTTTAGATAAAGTAAAACTTTGATAAATCGGTTGTGGCATTTTCGTGTAATGATGACAAATGTGGGCGCACCTCTGAAAAAAAGTATTTAAAAAAAGCCAAATTTTGAAAAATTCTAAAAAAAAATCTTGCCATAAAAAAAAAAAAAAAAATTTTTTTCGTCGGTTTTGGCCCCAAATCTATCCAAAAAAGTGGGTTTGGTTTCTGTAACTCGCAAAAAGTGCGATTTTGTTGCCTAGTGTTATCATATGGGTTGATTTGATTGAGTTTATGAATTTGTTCATTAATATTATTAGCAAGAGAAAGAGTTAATAAATATAATAATTATAAAAATTTATTTTTATTTAATATTGTTTTATTATTATTATTATTAGTTTTAACTTTTAGAAGAATAAGATTATTTATGTTTTATTAGTTTTTTGAAAGAAGATTAATTCCTACTTTATTTTTAATTTTAGGGTGAGGGTACCAGCCTGAACGATTACAAGCTGGAATTTATTTATTATTTTATACTTTATTAGTTTCTTTACCAATATTAGTTGGTATTTTTTATTAAATAAATAAAATAGGTACAATAAATTTTTATTTAATAAATAATTTTATATTTAATTATGATTTACTTTATTTTTGTATAATATGTGCCTTTTTAGTAAAAATACCAATATTTTTAGTTCATTTATAGTTACCAAAGGCTCATGTTGAGGCCCCGGTATCAGGTTCAATAATTTTAGCTGGGATTATATTAAAATTAGGTGGGTACGGGATATTACGAGTTATTTCTTTATTGCAGTTAATAAATATAAAGTATAGATATATTTGAATTAGAATTAGATTAGTAGGAGGAGTTTTGGTAAGATTTGTTTGTTTACGGCAAACTCATTTAAAGGCTTTAATTGCTTATTCTTCTGTTGTTCAAATAGGAATTGTATTAGCTGGGCTACTAACAATAAGATATTGGGGTTTATGCGGTTCTTATAGATTAATAATTGCTCATGGATTATGCTCTTCTGGTTTATTTTTTTGTTTAGCTAATGTTTCGTATAATCGATTAGGTAGCCGGAGACTATTAATTAATAAGGGGTTATTAAATTTTATACCTGCGATAGCTTTATGATGATTTTTATTAAGTTCTGCTAATATAGCAGCTCCTCCTACTTTAAATTTATTAGGAGAAATTTCTTTATTAAATAGAATTGTTTCTTGTATTATTTTTTATCATTTTTTAGAGCTGCTTATACTTTATATTTGTGTTCATTTAGACAACATGGGAAACTTTTTTCTGGAGTCTATCCATTTAGAGGAGGTAAAATTCGTGAATATTTATTAATAATATTACATTGATTACCTTTAAATTTATTAATTATAAAAAAAGATATATGTTTATTATGATTATATTTAAATAGTTTAATATTTGTTTTATCAATAATATTATTAATTATTAGACCAAATTTAATTAGAATTTTATTGGGATGAGATGGTTTAGGATTAGTTTCCAATTGTTAAGTTATTTATTTTTAAAATGTAAAATCTTATAATGCCGGGATATTAACTGCTTTATCAAATCAAATTGCACTGTTATTAGCAGCTTAGTTTAGAAATTATACAAAATGAGTTTGAAATAATAATAATTGGTTCATTAGTTATACTTGCTGCTATAACAAAAAGAGCTCAAATTCCTTTTTCTTCTTGGTTACCTATAGCAGCTCCTACACCAGTATCTGCTTTAGTTCATTCTTCAACTTTAGTAACTGCGGGGGTATATTTATTAATTAAGTTTAATTTTTTATTATTATTACTTTTATCTGGTTTAACTATATTTATAGCAGGGTTAGAAGCTAATTTTGAATTTGATTTAAAAAAAATGATTGCTTTATCAACATTAAGTCAGTTGGGGTTAATAATAAGAATTTTATCCATAGGATTTTATAAATTAGCTAAATGAACTCATTTGTTAACTCATGATTTTATTCATGGTATAAACCAACTAAGAGAATTAAAATAAAAATAATGGAAGTAGAAGTTCAAATATATAAATTTGAAAATTTAAAAATTAAAATTATTGGAAGAATAAGGGCAATTTCTACATCAAAAATTAAAAAAATAATAGTGATTAAAAAAAATCGTAAAGAAAATGGTAAACGAGATGAAGATTTTGGATCAAACCCGCATTCAAATGGTGATCTTTTTTCTCGATCTACTAGAGTTTTTTTTGAAAGGATAGAAGCAAGAATTATTACAATAAATGAAATTATTATAATGATTGAGGCAATAAAGATAATTGAAAAAATTATTTATACTGTAATTTACAGACCTTATGATTGGAAGTCAAATATACTATTATACTATATAAATATTAATTAAAAGGAGAATTTATCCTCCTCATCAGTAAATTGTGATATATAAAAATAATCACACTACATCAACAAAATGTCAGTATCATGCTGCTGCTTCAAATCCAAAATGGTGATTTTTTGAAAAATGATTATTTAAATGACGAATTAAACAAACTTATAAAAATGTAGTTCCAATTAGAACATGAATTCCGTGGAATCCAGTTGCTATAAAAAATGTTGATCCATAAACAGAATCAGCAATTGTAAAAGGAGCTTCAATATATTCGTAAGCTTGTAAAATTGTGAAATAAACACCTAATAATACTGTAAAAAATAATCCTTGAGATGTTTGTGAGTGATTTCCTTCCATTAAACTATGGTGAGCTCAAGTTACTGTTACACCTGAAGCCAATAAAATAGCTGTATTTAATAAAGGCATTTGAAATGGGTTAAATGAAATAATTCCTATTGGAGGTCACGAAGCTCCTAATTCAATAGCTGGAGATAATCTTCTGTGGAAAAAAGCTCAAAACAAAACTTACCAAAAAAAATAAAACTTCTGATAGAATAAATAAAGTTATTCCTCATCGTAAACCAATTGTAACGGCATATGTGTGTAATCCTTGGAAAGTTCCTTCACGAGAAACATCACGTCATCATTGAAAAACTGTTAAAATTGTAATTAAATAAATAAAAAAATAATAAAAAATTAAATATCATATTGATGAAATCATTTAATTATTCCTGAGACAGTTGTTATAGCTCCAATTGCTCCTGTTAATGGTCATGGGCTGTAGTCAACTAAATGAAAGGGATGATTTGAATGTGTAGACATTATATTATTTATTTTATAAATAATTAATTAACTTTTCTAGAATAAAGTGTTCTTAAAACTGCAAATACATAAGATTGGATTATAGCAACTGCTGATTCAAGAACAAGTAAAGCAATTTGTCCAATTAATAAAAAAGTTACAAGTATGTAAGATATTGAAGGTCCAGTATTTCCTAGAAGAGTTAGTAATAAATGTCCGGCAATTATATTAGCGGTTAAACGAACAGCTAAAGTACCTGGTCGGATTACGTTTTATGTTTAAATAAAAGTTAAAAGGGGGGGTGGGGGGGGGGGGATATGTGGGGGGTGGGTTTTTTTGAAATAAAAAATATAAAAGGAGGAGGATATATGTTTTTGTATATTGTTTTGTGTAAAAATAAAGGGAATATAAAAATATATAAAAAAAAAAAAAAAAAAAAAAAAAAAAAAAAAAAATTTGTTTTTTTTTTTTTGGGGGTGGTGGTTTTTTTTTTTTTTTTTTTTGTGGGGTGGTATTATTTTTAAAAAGTAGGGGGAGTTAATAAATTAAAGGAAAATTAAAATTTTTTTTATTTTTATTTAAAATAAAATAAAATTGGGGGAAATAAATTTGTTATCATTTTTAATTTATTGAATTTAAATTTATAAATTTTAATTCATTTGATTTAGGTGAAGTTGGTATAAAAGAATAATAGTTAATTGAGCAAAATAACAAAAATGTGATTGTGAAAAAAAAAAAAAAATACTCATCTAATTGGGGCTATTTGTGGAATTAAAAAATATTAATAATTTAATAATTTTAGTTTGACATACTAATGTTATAAGTTTAACTAATTTTTTTTTTCATTAGAAGTAATTGCTAATTTACTATAAAATGGTTTAAGAGACCAGTACTTGCTTTCAGTCATCTAATGAAGAATTTATATTTCTAGAAATTCATTTAATAAAATAATTTACAGGTACTCTTTCAATTACAATAGGTATAAAACTATGATTAGCTCCACAAATTTCTGAACATTGACCATAAAATAACCCAGGGCGGTTTAATAAAAACATTAGTTGGATTTAATCGTCCAGGTGTCCCATCTACCTTTACTCCTAAAGCGGGGACTGTTCATGAATGAATTACATCTGCTGCTGTCACTAAAATTCGGATTTGAGAATTTATAGGTAAAACAATTGGGTTATCAACATCAAGAAGTCGAAATCCGTCATTTTCTAACTCATTTTTTGGAATTATATAAGAATCAAATTCAATATCATTAAAATCTGAATATTCATAACTTCAGTATCATTGATGTCCAATTCTTTTTAAAGTTACTGAAGGTTCATTAATTTCATCAAGTAAATATAAAAGACGAAGGGAAGGAAAAGCAATAAATAATAAAATAATTGCTGGTAGAATAGTTCAAATTATTTCAATAAGTTGCCCGTGAAGTAAAAATCGATTAATATATCTATTAAAAAATAATATAAACATTAAATACCCTACTAAAACTGTAATTATTACTAAAATTAATAAAGCATGATCATGAAAAAAAATTAATTGTTCTATTAAAGGAGAAGCTCTATCTTGTAAACCTAAATTAGCTCATGTTGACATTATATTTCTAATAAAAGTAAAATACTTTATATATGGAGCTTAAATCCATTGCACTAATCTGCCATATTAGAATTAATTAGTTAATAAAGGTAATTCAGAATAGCTATGAGTAGCAGGTGGTGTATTTTGGTATCACTCAATTGATGAATTTAATTGAATTGGGTAAATTACTTGACGTTGAGAAATTAAACTTTCTCAAATAATGTAAAAAAAGAATAAAATTCCCAGTAAAGAAATTGATGAACCAATTGTTGAAATTACATTTCATGTTGTGTAAGCATGAGGGTAATCTGAGTAACGTCGAGGTATCCCAGCTAATCCTAAAAAATGTTGAGGAAAAATGTTAAATTTACTCCAATAAATATAATAATAAATTGACTTTTTAATCATTTAATATTTAGAGTTAAACCAGTAAATAAAGGGTATCAGTGAATGAACCCAGCTATAATAGCAAATACAGCTCCTATTGATAAAACATAGTAAAATGCGCTACTACATAATATGTATCATGAAGAATAATATCAACTGAAGAATTAGCTAAAACAACTCCTGTTAATCCTTCAATTGTGAATAAAAATACGAATCCTAATGCTCATAAAATTGCAGGAGAGTAAAAGCCTATTTCCACGACAGCACATTTGGTTCATCCGACGCCAATTTCATCATCTGGCCCGAATGTGGACTTCATTTCAGTACAAAATCCGATTGATGATGTTGGCTCATCCATAATGAATGATCCGATTTTTTGTCATACACCCCTGGGAATTTCAGTATTTTTTCACCATCGATAATTTCGTGAAAAAAAATAATAACACTTTAACCAACTGTTTTCTTCAATAAAAAAAATTTGCACAAATTATAATTGCAAAATAAAAATGAAAATGCTCATTATTTCAACTTGTATAAGTTTATCACAGAAATCGAACAACTGATTTATATCGGCCGAATGACAAATGCTTTGACAGTTGAACATTTGGTCGGGGAAAGCCAAAAATGATCCACATCGAATGTGCCCAGATGAGCCAAATGTGAGTGGTCGTGGAAAAGTCATCTGAAAATCTTAATTCCTGTTGGTACAGCAATAATTATTGTAGCTGAAGTAAAATAAGCCCGAGTATCGACGTCTATTCCAACTGTAAATATGTGGTGAGCTCATACAATAAATCCTAATAAACCAATTGCCAATATTGCGTAAATTATACCTAATGATCCAAAAGTTTCCTTTTTACCTGATTCTTGACTAATAATATGAGAAGTTTTCCAAATCCTGGTAAAATTAAAATGTAAAATGTTAGGATGCCCAAAAAATCAAAATAAATGTTGGTATAAAATTGGGTCACCTCCCCCTGTTGGTTCAAAAAATGAAGTATTTAAATTTCCTGTTAAAAGTATATTGATTGCTCCGTCTAAAACAGGTAAAGAAAGTAATAATAATAAAGCAGTAATTACAACTGATCAAACAAATAATGGTATTCGATCTAAAGTAATTCCAGTTGATCGTATATTAATCACAGATGTAATAAAATTTACAGCTCATAAAATTGAAGAAATTCCAGCTAAATGAAGAGAAAAAATAGCTAAATCAACTGAAGCTCCTCCAGGGGTTCCGGGGGGAGGGGGGGGTAAACTGTTCATCCTGTTCCGGCTCCTTTTTCAATTTTTTTTTATAAAAAGGGTAAGGGTGGGGGTAATAGTCAAAATTTTTTTTTTTTTGGGGGGGGAGTTGGGGGTTTAAGGAAAGTATTCATTCTATTTTGAAAATAAAAAAATAAAAAAAAAAAAAATTACATTATAAATTTGATCATCTCCAATTAAAGCTCCTGGGTGTCCTAAAAAAAAAAATGGATTAACTTAAAGCCTTACAATATAGCGTAAAATATAGAAATTAAAAATAATTAAAAAATTGAAAAAGATCTTAAAGTTAAGTATAAATTTATATTAAATTTATTGAATTGGAAGTTTATTATTCAATTAATTTCGTAATAATTTAACATAAAAGCAGAATAACAAATTCGTAAATAAAAAAATAAAGTTGATATTAATAAAATTATTAATTGAAAATATTGGTTACAAAAAGTTAATTGTTGAATTACAATTCATTTTGGTAAGAATCCTAAAAATGGAGGAAGACCCCCTAAGGATAGAAAATTTATGAATAAAGTAAATTTTAAGATTTTTCTGTTAAAAAATCATGAAAATAATTGGTTTAAATGAAATAATTTAAAAATATGAAATATTAATCTTAAAGTTATTGATAAAAAAGAGTAGAATAAAAAATAAATTAATCAAATTGATTCACTAATTATAATAGCTCTTAATATTCAACTGCTAAATGATTAATAGAAGAAAAAGCTATTAATTTTCGAAAGATTTGTACCAACTTTAAAAAAATTTTAAAATAAAAAAAAATTTTTAAATTTTAAAAAAAAAATTAATTTTTGGGGAATTTTTTGTAGGTTAAAAAAAAGAAATAAATAATTTAAATTGGGGAAAAAAAAAAGGGGGGTGTTTTTTTTTTATAAAATATAAATAAAAAATAAAAGATTCATTAATTTCATTATTTATGTTATTTTTTAATATTATTAAAATTACGGCAAATAATAAAACAGTTGAAGCTAAAGCTTGGGTTAAAAAATATTTTAAAGAAGACTCTGTAGATTTTAAATTATTTCTATCTCTTATTAGGGGAATAAAAGATAATAAATTAATTTCTAAACCTATTCAAGCTCCTAACCAAGAATTAGAAGTTACTGTAATTATTGTTCCTGTGATTATTACTATTAAAAATAAAATTTTTGAAGAATTATTTAAAATTAAAAAGAAAAGGATTAAAACCTTTATAAGTGGGGTATGAACCCAATAGCTTGATTAGCTTATCTTTTTATTGAATTAAATTAATCAAATAAAATATAATAGTATGTTTTGGTGTATGATGCACAAAAGTTTTTGATACTTTTAGAAATAGTTTAATTCTATTAAATATAAAACCTTTTACATTTTTGCAAGAAAACTTAATAATGAATGCAGAAAACTGCATGATTTACCCTATCAAGGTAATCCTTTTCATCAGGCAATTCATTTCTATTAAAGAATTCTTCTTTTTTTTTTTTTTTTTTTGTTTACTCTTTTTTTTTTGAATTTTTTCTAAAAAAAAATATAGTAACTTTTTAGTTAAATAATACATTTTAGTAGTTAAAAATTTATAATTATGTTTTATTTTAAAATAATTAAAATTCTCTATATAGATATATATTTATAAGTAAATCTTCAACAATATATAAATATATAAATATATAATAATTTAAAAAAATTATATTAATTTATATAAATCAAAAGAATTGTTAGATAAAACATTAAAAAATAGATTTGTTTTTACCATATTTGTAATTATTTTTGGATTGCGAAATTTTTTTTTATAATGTTAACCATATTAAGATATATTAAATATTTATATATATATATATTATCTATTAATCTTAACTTAGTATAGTAAAAATGTTTTTTTTTATTTTATATTTATGAAATAATACAATTTTCTTTTAAACTATATTTTCAAAAATTGTGAAAAAAAAAAAAAAAATGTAAAAGGTTTTTTAATAATGGTTAAATTGACTTAATTTACTTATTCTTATTTATGTACATATTTTGATTTTTTTTTATTATTTTAAATAAATTTTTATTAATTTTTTATAAAATAAAATTTTTGTTATTATTTAAATTTTTATTTAAAATTTAAAATTTGTAATTTTATTAAATTATTTAAAATTGTAATTTTTTAAAATTATCAAAAATTTTTATAAATTGAATTTTTTAAATACTAAAATGTATTATTTATGGAAAAAAGAATTAAAAATTATATTATAAAAATTTTAAAAATAAAGTATATAAAAAAGAAATTAATTAATTAATAGTATTTGATTTATGAAATTAAAAGAAAATTATATTATTAGGGGATTATTAAATTTTTAAAAAATTATTTTTTTAAAAAATTTTGTATTTAATAGAAATTTATTTAATTTCATGAGTTATTAATTTAATTAAATTTTAGGGGTTTAAAATTTTTCAGATTTAGTAATTAAAAAAAATATTTGTATAAAATTTTTGATAATAAAAATAAAATTAATTCATATCTTTAGGTAAAATTTTTATATTTAACTCAATTTTTTTCGTCACAAAATTGGATAACAGAAATTTTGGCGCTTGAAATTGCTTTCGTCACTAGACTTTTACCTCGTGTAGAGGTTTTTTTGTGGGATATCAGAAATTTTTGCAATTGCTTTGCTTTTGACATTGTAACTTTATAATTAATGCAGGCAGATATAAAAATATGTACATTTGTCAGTTGAAATTCTTTCATATGCCGTGAACTGGTTTTTCTCGGTGGGCCGCGCCGACTAGCTCATCGTCCTATTCACGGGTGTGGTTCCCATCCCTGGCCGGCAGTCCAAGCAATCGATTACCTCATCGATACACAAACAGCTGTGGCGAACGGAACTATACAACACTAAATCCACAACATAAACAACAAAACCTGCAATAAACTACAAACGGTAAGTAAACAAACAAACATTCTCAAAACCTAACCCTGATCCACCTCTCGTCCAAACAGGATCCCGGTGCCGGATCCAGGCGTACCCGCCCTGCCTGAGATGGACACCTCAACACCATCTCCCTCATGTTGGCCACCGAATGGACCTACTTCATCAGGTGTTGGCCATCGCGTCTCTCCCTCCCCCTGCAGCAATAATTACTCGGACTTCATATTCAGGTGAGTATAATTTCGGATTTCTTAAATGTATACATTGTTTTTCGAAAATTCTTAACCTCTTACATCTTTTATATTTCAGGTATGTACAATTTTTCCTTGCTACACGAAACAACAGACGAGGAACCAAACATTGCCATCAACATGAAAAATGGCATATACAAATTTGCAACGTAAATTTGCGACACAAGATGTAGCGGAGACGCCGCGGGAATCACCAATGAATATGTGTAGATGTATATATATATATGTATGTATCGGTAGGTATGGTAATTAATTAGATTTGTGTATAGTGTATGTAATTTAGGTTTATGTAAATGTGCAAATCAATCGCTTAATAACTACCTTGCCTACCTAAAGAGCTCTCTGGGTGGTAAAGGGGCGATATATTAATTGTTTCATCAAAATGTTTATAAATATATATATATATATATATATGTATATATCTCATGCATATGTAAATGTATATTCATCTGTTTATGTGCGTTGTTGTAATGGTTTACATTCTTGTTCCTATTCTGTTTTTTTTGTTTGTTATTACTTTAATTAATATTTGTAAACTAACTGTTGTCTTTTTATTTACATTTCCATTAATTTTCTTTTCTTTTCTTTAGATTTTTCAACAAATTTAATCATTTATAATTAATATAATTTATTTCTTTTTTTTAGATTTTTGTTTTCTTTCTTTCAGCTTCCTTTTAATTTTGTGTTATTTAGATTTTATATTTTACAAAATTTTGTTTGTACGTTATCGATAAGACCATAAATTTAAGTTTTTTGTTCACTTTTTTGTTTAATTTGGTCAATAAAGTTTAGCGACTGCTCTACCAAAACGCATATGTGAACTTAATTATGACAATGGGTACTATTTTATTGCTGACAGGAAAAGGGGGCTCCTCGGAACGGACTCACTTGGATAAACTAACGCCGCCGATAAGCGCAACTTTTCCCGCGATGACGGCACAAAGATTTCTCGTATTGCAGAGGCCGGCCAGTGCTCCTCGGTTCCAGATGCGGCACAGCCTCCGGTAGAATTCCAAATTTTGTGGCAGCACCGAGCGATGGCACACGTCTGCTACTGCGGCACAAGGCGCGGAACTCCTCGCCAAATAAAAACTTGTCTGCCTGTGGAAGGCAACCGCTCCTCTTCGCTGATCAAGTCGAACTCTCCCCAGCAACGTGGTTTTTTCTTCTTGCTCCTAAGAAAAATCTCTCCTCTTTTTCTTTTCTTCGTTCGCCGTTACTCCTGCAACAAATTTGCATTCCGTCTCTTCCTGATCTAAATCATAGGGTCGCCACCCCTTCCACCTTCTTTTCCCGCCAATGCCTATCGATATCATAAATTTTAAATAAATAACGAAACATATCGACTAAGCCGATAATAACACTAAACACAACAAAATTATCAACAAGCTGGCACAAACGATAAAACATGAACATAACACATATTTAAAAATAAAAATCGTCTAAAAACAAAACTAAGCGGCCTGGCAACACTGGATATTTCAGCAACCCAAAATAAACCAAAACTGTCTGGCAGCACTGGTTATTTGTGGAACTTAAAGCGGTCAGCTATACACTCTCAAGCTCTGGCTGCTACGCCTGCCTTGATGCTGCTGTCGCGTCTTAATACTTATTGAAAAATATATGTTCAGTTAACAGGTAATATCTTCTAAACCCCTCAACCAAAATTTATATTTAATATACCAAAAAACGCGAAAAAAAATAAATATTTGTATAAAATTTTTATAAAAAAATAAAATTATTTTTTTATTATTTAAGTTAATTATATTAATTTATTTATAATAATTTTATTAAATAAATTAAATTTAAAAGTTTTATTTTGGCTTAAAAATTTGTTGTTAATTAGATTTATATGTAAATTTTTGTGAGAATTTATAATAATTTAAAAAATTTTTATAATTATAATGTTTATACCCGCAGAAATTAATTTTATATATTAAAGAAATTTAGAAATAGCAATATTAAAAAGTACAGATAAAATTGGTGCCAGCAATCGCGGTTACACCAATTATACAAATCACTGCGGACGGCAGTTCGCGTTAGTGACGAAAGCAGCACGAAGGGTGCAAAAGGCGACTAACTATATATACAGCTAAGTTGGAAAATTTGCTACGACCGTCCGATCAGATCGAATTATATACCGATCGAAAGGTTTAGTCCTAACTTACAAAATGGCATACTAAAACTTTTTCTTACCAACCTGGGTCAAGAGATATGGGGGTGTAAGTGGGAGGGGAAAAATTTAAATGATTGCAGCTAATGGGGCTGTTAGGGCCTTTTGGTAAAATTTTTTATTTTTTTTTACTTAAAAATACGCGTCAACTGATACCTCAATCACCCAAATCCGATAACTGGTTCGAAAGATAAATAAATTTGAAAATTTTAGTAGACTCCTAAAAATGAAATGAAAAGTCAGTTTGTTTGTTTGTTTGCATCAAAGCGCTAAAGTAGCTAAAATGTTATGATGGAGATTTGTTCCTTTTTGAAAATCTAGAAATGTTTGTTTTACGACTTTTTCAATTTCCCGCTAGTTTAGCGGGAAAACGCTGTTTCCCGCTATAACTGAAACTTCAACAGTTTCCAAACCATTTAAGCTACAGTTATGATCTATATATCGTTGGAAAGGTGCGATTAAGGGCTTTCAGACGTGCCTTTAAGCTTTTTTCTAAAACACTCATGTAATATTTTACAGGTGAAATAAGGTTTTTTAGCTTACATTTTGACGATTTCTGACAAAATGTCTCTAACGATTTTTATTAAATTCCAATTTGTTTTAAAGTGTACAATTTCGCGTTTTTTGGTATATAAAATATAAATTTTGGTTGAGGGGTTTAGAAGATATTACCTGTTAACTGAATATATATTTTTCAATAAGTATTAAGACGCGACAGCAGCATCAAGGCAGGCGTAGCAGCCAGAGCTTGAGAGTGTATAGCTGACCGCTTTAAGTTGCACAAATAACCAGTGCTGCCAGACAGTTTTGGTTTATTTTGGGTTGCTGAAATATCCAGTGTTGCCAGGCCGCTTAGTTTTGTTTTTAGACGATTTTTATTTTTAAATATGTGTTATGTTCATGTTTTATCGTTTGTGCCAGCTTGTTGATAATTTTGTTGTGTTTAGTGTTATTATCGGCTTAGTCGATATGTTTCGTTATTTATTTAAAATTTATGATATCGATAGGCATTGGCGGGAAAAGAAGGTGGAAGGGGTGGCGACCCTATGATTTAGATCAGGAAGAGACGGAATGCAAATTTGTTGCAGGAGTAACGGCGAACGAAGAAAAGAAAAGAGGAGAGATTTTTCTTAGGAGCAAGAAGAAAAAACCACGTTGCTGGGGAGAGTTCGACTTGATCAGCGAAGAGGAGCGGTTGCCTTCCACAGGCAGACAAGTTTTTATTTGGCGAGGAGTTCCGCGCCTTGTGCCGCAGTAGCAGACGTGTGCCATCGCTCGGTGCTGCCACAAAATTTGGAATTCTACCGGAGGCTGTGCCGCATCTGGAACCGAGGAGCACTGGCCGGCCTCTCCAATACGAGAAATCTTTGTGCCGTCATCGCGGGAAAAGTTGCGCTTATCGGCCGAACGTAGCCAACGACAGCGACACCCCCCTGAAGTCTCGTGGAAAACCTGGGAGCAGCAGTGGGCATAACATCGGCGGCGTTAGTTTATCCAAGTGAGTCCGTTCCGAGGAGCCCCCTTTTCCTGTCAGCAATAAAATAGTACCCATTGTCATAATTAAGTTCACATAGTGCGTTTTGGTAGAGCAGTCGCTAAACTTTATTGACCAAATTAAACAAAAAAGTGAACAAAAAAACAAAAAACTTAAATTTATGGTCTTATCGATAACGTACAAACAAAATTTTGTAAAATATAAAATCTAAATAACACAAAATTAAAAGGAAGCTGAAAGAAAGAAAACAAAAATCTAAAAAAAAAAGAAATAAAATATATTAATTATTAATGATTAAATTTGTTGAAAAATCTAAAGAAAAGAAAAGAAAATTAATGGAAATGTAAATAAAAAGACAACAGTTAGTTTATAAATATTAATTAAAGTAATAACAAACAAAAAAAAACAGAATAGGAACAAGAATGTAAACCATTACAACAACGCACATAAACAGATGAATATACATTTACATATGCATGAGATATATATATATATATATATATTTAAATATTTTTTAATTAATATATCGCCCCTTTACCACCCAGAGAGCTCTTTAGGTAGGCAAGGTAGTTATTAAGCGATTGATTTGCACATTTACATAAACCTAAATTACATACAGTATACACAAATCTAATTAATTGACCATACCTACCGATACATACATATATATATATATACATTTACACATATTCATTGGTGATTCCCGCGGCGTCTCCGCTACAGTCTTGTGTCGCAAATTTACGTTGCAAATTTGTATATGCCATTTTTCATGTTGATGGCAATGTTTTGTTCCTCGTCTGTTGTTTCGTGTAGCAAGGAAAAATTGTACATACCTGAAATATAAAAGATGTAAGAGGTTAAGAATTTTCGAAAAACAATGTATACATTTAAGAAATCCGAAATTATACTCACCTGAATATGAAGTCCGAGTAATTATTGCTGCAGGGGGGAGGGAGAGACGCGATGGCCAACACCTGATGAAGTAGGTCCATTCGGTGGCCAACATGAGGGAGATGGTGTTGAGGTGTCCATCTCAGGCAGGGCGGGTACGCCTGGATCCGGCACCGGGATCCTGTTTGGACGAGAGGTGGATCAGGGTTAGGTTTTGAGAATGTTTGTTTGTCTACTTACCGTTTGTAGTTTATTGCAGGTTTTGTTGTTTATGTTGTGGATTTAGTGTTGTATAGTTCCGTTCGCCACAGCTGTTTGTGTATCGATGAGGTAATCGATTGCTTGGACTGCCGGCCAGGGATGGGAACCACACCCGTGAATAGGACGATGAGCTAGTCGGCGCGGCCCACCGAGAAAAACCAGTTCACGGCATATGAAAGAATTTCAACTGACAAATGTACATATTTTTATATCTGCCTGCATTAATTATAAAGTTACAATGTCAAAAGCAAAGCAATTGCAAAAATTTCTGATATCCCACAAAAAAACCTCTACACGAGGTAAAAGTCTAGTGACGAAAGCAATTTCAAGCGCCAAAATTTCTGTTATCCAATTTTGTGACGAAAAAAATTGAGTTAAATATAAAAATTTTACCTAAAGATATGAATTAATTAAAACAAAAAAACGAAAATTAGCATTCGGCACAGCGCAAAAAGTAATTTTTATGTACAAAGATGCTCACCCTTTTTCACACAGTGCACAATGCCAATTTTCTTTTTTTTTATTAATTAATTTCTTAGGGTAAAATTTTTATATTAAACTCAATTTTTTTCGTCACAAAATTGGATATCAGAAATTTTGGCGCTTGAAATTGTTTTCGTCACTAGACTTTTACTTCGTGAAGAGTTTTTTTGTGGGATAAATTTTTTCAGTAAAAGTTGAATTAATAAATAATGTAATTTAAATTAAATTTATTAAGTGAAATTTTAAATTTAAATTTTTATAAAAAAATTAATTGAAGCTTAAAAATTTTAATCAAAAACTTGGATTAGATACCCTATTATTTAAAATGTAAATAAAAATATTTAAGTAGTAATAGTTATGTTCTTGAAACTTAAAAAAATTTGGCGGTATTTTAGTCTATCCAGAGGAACCTGTTTTGTAATCCACGATAGACCTAACTTAAATTTGTTATCAGTTTATATACCGTCGTTATCAGAATATTTTATAAGAATAATAATTCAATAAATATATTTAAACGAACAGAACTAAGAAAAAGTTTTTGAAGGAGGATTTGGTAGTAAAATTATAAAGATTAATAATTATAAAGATTAATAAATGAAGTTTTAGTATGGAAAAGTTTTTTGTTTGTTGAGATATTAGAACCAAACTGATAGAGTATGCATCTGGACTGCTATAGTACATCCTGATAAAATTTGGTCAAAATCGGTTTACTATATCACATAACTGCCATAGGAAAAGTTTTTTGTTTTTTGAGATATCTTAACCAAACTGATAGAATATGCATAAATGTTGGTTTTGTACATTCTAACCCGATTTGGTTAAAATATTGTAGGAACAATTGGTAAAAAATAAAGTTTTGTTGAAGAGTACCTGGGCTCAGGGTATCCGACTGTCGAGCATGCTCGTGCAAAAAAGGGTATGTGATTGGCAAAATGTATGTAACAGGCAGAAGGGGGCGTGGCAGACCCCCAAAAGTATATATATTCCTTATCAGGATCAACAGTCGTCCGTCCGGATGTTTGAACGCGTCGATCTCAGAAACCATAAAAGCTAGAGACTTCGAACTTGGTATGTAGATTCCTAGATACCATAATCAGATCCAGTTTGTTTTTATTTTTGGATCGATCCACTATATAATATAGCTGCCATAGGAACGGTACATCGAAAATGAAGTTTTAGTATGGAAAAGATTTTTGTTTGTTGAGATATCAGAACCAAATAGAATATGCATCTGTGCTGCTAATATACATCCTGACCGAATTTGGTTAGAATCGGTCTAAAATATCATATAGCTGCCATGGAAACAATCGATCGAAAATCAACTTTCAGTACAGAGTACATGGGCACAGTGTATTTAACTGTCGAGCGTGCTCGACTGTAACCGCCCACTAGTTTGCCCATTTTTAATGGGCTCAAGGTATAATTACAAAGGAACTCTAAACGCATTAGGTCTTTAAAATGAAAATGGGTATAATTAGAGGCAGATACTCTGAACTAACATATTAGACGAGAAAAATAACGTTATATGCAACTAAGTATTAATAAATTGAATAAGGAATTTTTATAAAAGTTTGCATTACACAAATGTTAAATATATTTTTCTATTAAACACAAGGCTGCAAGTCGGGGATTTTAGGCAATCCGAACCGAACCATTGATATAATAAACTCTAAGAACCCTAAAATGATCCGAATCAAATTCTTAAATTAAAGGTTCGGTTCGAAAAAAAATAATTACAAGTGTACATTTTATTAGTGATATCGAGTACTTTAACTCAACGATCTACTTATTGACTTCCATGAAAACATCGACAATAGTGTTGGTTTGCTCATGAGTGAGTGAACAAAGAAGAGTTGCTCACTAAAGTGAGCAAATGAACAAGTTCCCTCCAAGTTGCTTTTCATATGTGCGTCAAGTTAGCAACGCACAGTGGTCGGACTTGTATGGGAGTAAGTGACAAAAATAGTTATACGTGTCTTACAGGTCTATAATTTAGACTGTAAGCTTAAAACAATAATATAAAACTACTTTAAACATAATGGGCGTGGTTATACGCCCATACACCCATACCACCCATTATATATTTAACAAAATACGAAAATATATTTCTTACAATACTTTTAAATTCCAAATATGATAACAAAAAATAAAAATTAATTATAAAGAAAAGTTTTATATGCATTTCATATAAAAATATATATATATATATATATATACAACAAATTCATTTATTAATTATCTAATAAATCAAATACAGATTCTTTTAATTTTGTTTTTTTTTACCTGGCAATTTTCTTAATCCACTTATAAGAGGATCTGAACTTAATAATAACCTATTTAATAGGTCTATATTTGTTGCGGATCGCGAGATTTTTCTTGTGTGCTGTAGTCCAAATTTTTTTATATCTTTATTTTTAGCCTCTGCAGCTTCCTCAGAGAGCTCTCCAATCGAGACTAATGCTTTATTAATAACATCGAGCATTGTAAATAATTTCCTATTGCCAATTTGAAGAACCAAAATTAAATTAGTAATAATAAATAAGAACATAAACCAATTTGACATTCACTACACATATAACAATAACAAACACATAACAGATCACTTAAAATGCAAAGTACAAACAACAAAAAACACACTGCTGCGTTCGGATCAAAATATATTGACGCTGGGCAGCTCCCGGCAGGTGATTCCTTTTGGACATTAATCTATTATTATTTAGCTATTAATAATAAAAGATTTGATCATCGGATACGATCGGCGTAACAACTAAAAGCTTAAGGGAAAGTACAAACACGAAAACGAAACAAACTCACAAAAGGTTAATTGGGATTATTTTTGTATTAGACGATATACCACGATAAACAAAGTGTTATGAAGTAAAAATCATAGTTAATACCTGATACAATAATATCCATATTTTGAAAATGTTGTTATAACTTGAATTTGTTAACTTGTTTACTCTTAATACTGGTGTCACTTTCATAGAATACACAACGCACAGAATTGCGTAGCGCGTTGTATAACTTTATGGTATTTTTTCACAACGTGCGAATGGTCACACACTAAAAATACGTTTGATTCAAAAAGTTAATTTATTTATGAGATGATCGACATACTCGAATTGTGAAATTTTGACTTCGGTTTTTTTTATTTTTGTCATATGGGAGCGATCACTGTGCGGTGTTCAACTGACAGATAGTGTTCAGCAGAGAAAATTTATAAACAAAAATTTTAAACGAGTAAGTGTTCTTATTATACAGGCTCTAAATGTATTATAAAATATTTTTTTGTTCATATTCGGGAGAAGCGCTTAAAGAATATTCATGAAAATAAGAGTAGGTTTAACTCTTTAAACTTAGATATTAATAGTATTAGTTTTATGTCAAACATAGACACTAATATTATTTCTAGTTCAAAATTGACCAATGATAGCAATAATATTAGGGATATGTCAAACATAGACACTAATAATATTTCAAATAATAAATATATATTAAGTCGGAATGATAATAGTTCGTCCAATAATATTATGGACGCAAGCTATGTTGAAGGTGCATTAAAATGCTTTAGGAAAAAATGCTACAAATCTAACGAAAGCTTAAACAGATCTGTTCATTTAATCGCTAATTTGAAAAATTGCCAAGCAACATTTTCAGATTGCATAAATTTTGACACTGAAATGAGTATTGCTCTATTTAAAGTCAGTTTAAATGAATTATGTGGTATTTTTTCCAAAAAAGCAAGTATAAAACACATTCTTCGAGAATCTTACACTTCTTTTAATAATGCATGTGTTTTATATTTTAAAAATGTAAGATTAAACCAAAAGTCGATTGTTGCATATGGATACTGTAAACATCCATCATGCAACCACATTTTGTTTCGTGGGTCTTATGATGGGCTTGTAAATGTATACACAAGCAGTCCACAAATTTCTCACACAATTGGATATAAAAAATCAACGCAGTGCAGATCTATTAACAGATTTATTGAAAAGGCTGCTATTAGAAACAGAACTGCGTTTGAATATAGATCCCAAAAATTAAACAATCTCAATATGTCTCGAGCTAGAGTCGGTAATGACCAGATTACCAATGAGAAATTACCCTTTTACAGAAATTTAATATCGGAGGAAAATCGAAAATTTGATTTCGACAAGGATCCGTTTAAGGATGCCTACGATATGATTTTCAACGGGTTTTCTCATTTTATTCAGTTTCTTTCCACGAAACTAGAAGTTTTCTTATGGGACAAGAAATATAAATATGGAAAAGAACATATAAATATGCTTTTGACCCATATAAAACCGCACACTCTACATATTGATGCTACTGGAAATACAGTGAATCCGATAAGCTTCGTAAAAAAACGTATATTTTTATATTCATTGGTTGCTCATATTCCAGACAGTAAAATTGTTTTCCCTGTCATTTTAAAAGAGTATATTAACATAGATCTGGCGACATATAACGAAATTTGTTATAATTTCGTTTATAATATTAGTGGCACTATGCCCAAAGTCTGTGTTCAATTTTGTACAAGCCATTACTGCAAAATTATGTGTCGTAACATAGACGAAGTTGTTGGCTTGAACAATATTAAACTCAGAACGTTTTTAAGAAACGCTTTGGGTTTTGCTTACTCAATAAACAATGCTGGAGATTTAGAAGAATGGTTCAAATATATAGCAATCATACTTCTTTCCCCAAATATTGATAAAAATGTGGATGATGCTATTCATTATTTTTCAAATTATTCTGAGCAGCCATCCACACTTAACTTAATGGATAATATAAATTTGGCAGAAACTAACAATGTTATTAAAGATCAAACATTGCAGTCTAATGCTGAAAAAGTTCATTTAGAGTTAAATTTCAAAAAATACGTACAGAAGTACATGAACTCGTATCACAAAATAAGAGCATCTTCTGTACATCAAATACTTATTTGTGTCCAAAAATTTTGGACTTAATTCTAAATAAGTATATTGTGTATGCGCCATTTTGGTCAAATATTATTGGTCATTTTATTGATAAATCTACTAAAAGGCCCAGTATTGCTCCAGTAGAATCGTTTTTCAGAACACTTAAACATAGTGTTATTAAAACGAATAACAAAAATGGCTTAAAGCTTGGACGATTTATTCGCCAGTTAAATGACTTATCAAATTCAATTAGCAGACAAGTTGAACTTGCTAAGCCAGAAGTTCTGCAACCACTTAATGAAATGGTTGAGAGACCACGAGAAAAACATTTTATATCAAAATCTAAAAAAGGTTTTGATGAAATGTCATGCAAGCGAAAGCTTTCCAAGCATAAGGAAAGTTGGAAAAAATCGCTAAATAAAAGATTAAAAGTAGGTATGTTCAAAAGTGATTTTTCTGGTTTATATAGAAAATACAAGAACATCATGAGGCATCAATATGCCATGACCATTCCTACACTTCAATAGAGTGCAAGAATGCTTTTAAAATGGATTTCAAATATAAGAAATATTTGTCCATTTTAAAAAAGTATAGCAATTTAAGTAATATTTCAGAACTTTACATTTTAAGTTGTGAAACTTTGTTTTCATGTGTACATGCCGGCATCAATTCACCTGCCTTTATGTTTCACATAACTATAAAAGATTTATTTTCGTTAAACGGCTGCCAGTGGCTAACAAATTTTATTGTTGATGTTTGCCTAACAGCCATTTTATACGAAAATGGGGATGAGTCTTTTATAAACTTGCCTTGTCAACTCAATAAAAACTGCTTCAATAATGAGGAAGTTATTAAAAGTGGTTTAAATAATAATACCAATTTAATAATACCTCAATGTTTCGAGAATCATTTTAAAATACTATTTATTAATCAAACGAAAAACGAGATAGTCTTTTTGGACCCATTTGAGAAACCACATTGGGTCAGTGTGTTTCAAAATTACTATCTCAGAATGTTAAAACGTTTGAAGCCAGAAGAAAATTATTCAGTGGCTTCAATACAACATTACAATTGCGGAATTTTAGCTTTACAGTTTGCCGAATCGTATGTGTCGAACGTTTCACTTACAAATTTAAAGTCTAATGACTTATACAGAAGCGAAATGTTTGATAAAATTCTCAAATTTGGAGATCTTTTAAATGATTTATGTCTTCACTGCGCGTTTAAGACAACATCATTCTCAGAATCCAGATGCTCTAATTGTGATCGTTTTATATGTAAGCTATGTACCAAAAAATTTTATAAAACAAATTCAGAAAATATTATTTGTAAGATATGTGAGCTTAGTTCATATGTTTTCAAAAAATATATATATTTATACATGTTGAGCATAACATATTAATTATAAATATATTTAAGTAAATACACAAAAGTTTGTGTTGTGGATTAGGCCTACTGGGGATACCACACTAAAAAAAACGCGCTGTTAAAAATCCTTTTTTCAGTTTAGTTTAATACAGTTTGTTCTTAAGTATCTTAAAAAGTGGGAAGCAAAATTTTTTTGGTAGGAGCCCCAGCTGCACTGGCATTGGACGTCGTTGTGATGGTTGTGACGGCTTGTGTGTTGTCATCTGGAAGCAGAAAAAGTAATTAGTATTTTAATAACAATTTCTATGTGGACTGCTTAACATACCTTGTACTTTATTGTTGTTGTGGCTCCCGCCATTGTTGTAGTGCCGGGTAGGACCACACCACCGGCTGCTGCTGTGCTTGTTGTTGTAGCACCGGCTGCTGCAGACGTTGCTGCCGTAGCACAGGCTGCACCACCATCTCTAGCTGCACCTGCTTTTTTATAATTTTTTTTTGCTCAACTTTTGGTTGAGAAATTGAGTTTTTTAGACAGTGGAAAGTCTGTGGCGTGTTTGAGTGCTCCAATGTGTTGATTTGTTGGGAAATAGAACTTTGCATGGCCCTAAGGGCGGCAATGCGATTGTTGTTTCTCTGCATGTTTTCTACACATAAACAGACTTCTCGGAAATGCAATTTTAAAGTTCCGTTAGCTGCAAGGCTGCCACCTAGTTTTATATCTGCTCATATTTGCGAGTCAGGTTGGCAGCCCACATTAACATATGGCGGCAATGCGCCAAAATACATGATGCTAATTACTTAGAAAATGCCTACTTAAAATAAACATTGTGTTAAAATTGACATGGATGTAAAATTTTTGTAAATATTTGGTAATTTTCATTCATAAAAAGTGAAAAGACCACGACAATGTACATCAATCCGGCAGCCTTTATTTACATATGTACATACACAATGCTGCCAACCTTTATATGTATTTGATCTCAGCTAAAATGGCAAATTCACTAAAATGCAAATTTCTCAAAAACTGTCTGATAGAAATTGATGAAAGTTGCAGCAAAATGTTAGTAAAATTAAGGCCTATACTCCCACATACCGTGCATCTGGGGCCGCGCGCTTTAAAAAGTTAGCAACGATTTTTTGAAGCGCTACCACTCTATAATATTTATGTACAAGAGCTGCCAAACTTTTATTTTGTATTTGATCTCAGCTAAAATGGCAAATTCACTAAAATGCAAATTTTTTAAAAACTGTCTGATAGAAATTGATGAAAGTTGCAGCAAAATGTTAGTAAAATTAAGGCCTATGCTCCCACATACCGTGCATCTGGGGCCGCGCGCTTTAAAAAGTTAGCAACGATTTTTTGAAGCGCTACCACTCTTTAATATTTATGTACAAGAGCTTCCAACCTTTTTTTTGTATTTGATCTCAGCTAAAATGGCAAATACACTAAAATGTAAATTTCTCAAAAACTGTCTGATAGAAATTGATGAAAGTTGCAGCAAAATGTTAGTAAAATTAAGGCCTATACTCCCTCATACCGTGCATCTGGGGCCGCGCGCTTAAAAAAGTTAGCAACGATTTTTTGAAGCGCATATATATCCGACCCATATCAGTCAGCTTTCTGTTGCGTAGTAGCTCAGTTCACGTTGGAGCTACTAGCTCGATAGGACTTGCTCATGAACTTTTTGGAGTTATTTTACAAATAATTAATTTTCTCAAATACTGTCTGATAACTTTCTTTAAATTAAATTAACTTGTAGCTTTAATTTGATATGTGCCGCTTTTTGGGCCGTTCCTCCTGAGAAATGGAAATGTAAACTTTTTCACTTTTTATCTTTACTTGTTTTACCCAAATCAAAGGATGAAATTGCCAAAATATTGCTTAAGACTATAAATAAAACAATTATCTACAATTCTGCATCATTACTTTATTGTTTTAATGTCGAAAAACATTTAAAAATGATGAAATTCATAACTGGTTCCGATTCATGAATCAAGTTCCGTTTTTCGTTGCTGGCGAACCGTTGCTAACTTGACGCACATGCTTTTCATTGCTCACTTGCTCTTTACTCGAGCACGAGGTTTACTTTGCGCTGGTAGTTCGTTAGGGCATTTTGCGTAGATTCTGTTCGCTCATTTTGTGTTCTTGCTCATCATTGCGTTCTTGCTCATCTTGCGTTTGTTTTCTTTGAATTTACTAGCTTTTTGAATTAGCGGCATTATTGTAAACTCATTTTAAAAACTCATAATGTCTCTAATTAGAAAATATAGCGAAATATGGAACCATTTTGAAGATGTTGGAAGCCAGCAAGTGAAATGCAAATATTGTAAATGTGTTTTGAGCTGCAAATCCTAAAGCAATTTGAGCAGGCATCTGAAAAGCAAGCATCCAGCAGCTATGGAGCCCGTTGTTCGCCAAAATGAGGAAAGCGAGGTTTTTGCTCAAAATGCGCAGCCAAAAATAACAACATTTGTGCATCGTCCAGTCCCAGCATGCAAAGCCCAAAAAGTTGACAGGCAACTGGTCCGCATGATTGCAAGGGTGTTGGAAGGGGACGGGTAGATGGGGGAGGAAAAAAAAACAAGGGGGGGGTGGGGGGGGGGGGGAGGGGGAAAAAAAAAAGGTTAAGTGGCGATAGCTTGCCAGTCTTTCAAAAAGACGCACACGTCGCTGAATCTTTACGGATTTTTACAAGAGATCGTTGAAAAATGGGACATTAATAACAAAGTGTCGGGATTTGCATCGGACAATGCATTCAACATTGTTGGTGCCATACGAATCGGCAATTGGCGCATGACCCGTGCTTTGCGCATAGCCTTAAGGCCCTATTCTCTTTCAGCAAAAAATATTTTTCGCCTTTTTTTTTTGCATTTTTTTATAGCTTAGACATTTAAGAATATAACCCTAAAAGGGTTTTTTGAAATTCGAAATACTTTAGAAGATATGGCCGTTTTTGTGGGGTCATGTCTTCGCTAAAATGAGTAGTTTTCAGTAAACTTCAAACTTTGAACGCGTTTATCTCGAAACCACGTTTTTCGAGCTGGCGGCCACGATTCCGCCAGTTCTACTGAACCGATTTGGATGAAACAAAGTTTAATCGACGTAGAATTGTCACCATTCAGGCCCGGAGTAAAATAAAAATATTGCGATTTTATTTACTATTTTTTTTTACACTGAACTACATAAAAATGGGTCCAAAATCGATTTTAAATTTCAAGTGGCCGCCATTTTGTCAAAAAAAATCGCAAAATTTTTATTTTACTCCGGGCCAGAATTACATCTATGCTGATCATAACCCTATATTTTTTTTCATTTCTGACGCTCCGGAAACCCGGAATCGTGGCCGCCGTGACGACACCTTTTTTCAAAACCCCCAACTTTGAAGTCTCATTACTTTTTGAACACCCCTCGTATCAAAGCAAATCTACTAATGATGGATTTGTGACCGATCGTTCCTATGGCAGCTATATGATATAGTGGTCCGATTTGAACCAACTTAGGTCACAATGTGTACAACAGTAACAAATTCAAATTCTGTAAGTTTGGTTGGGATATCTAAAAAAACACAAAAAATTTTCACACTAAAGGTCATGCCACACCACAACGAAGTCAAAAAAGTCGACAAAAAAATGCCTCAATTCAACACAATATCATATCGCCGTCTCACCATAGATTTTAATGAATTATATCTTAAACAACGCGTAATTACAACAGCTACGCAAATAAAATAGTTAATAAAATGTAAAAAAATTGTTTCGAATTTTCCTCGAATTTTTTAGTGAAAAAAGCTAAAAAAAAAGCCAAGAAAAAATCATCATTTTCTTAATTCAAAAATTGATATCTCTTAAACTACTGGTTTAAATCTAAGACTGTGTATAAATAAAATGTAGATATATTCATTAGCTTTTAGATAAAGTAAAGCTTTGATAAATCGGTTTTGACATTCTCGAGTAATGATTACAAACGTGGGCGCACCTCTAAAAAAAAGGAATAAAAAAACCCAGATTTTTGAAAAATTAAAAAAAAAAATCTCACCATAAAAAAAAAAAAAATGTTTTTCGTCGGTTTTGGCCCCAAATCTATCCAAAAAAGTAATTTTGGTTCTTGTAACTTTTGGGCTGTTGCCTAGTGTTATTACACAAAATAAGCAGTGTGCGCACAAAAGCTAAGTCGATCGTGGAGTTTTTTAATCGGAGCTTATATATGGACTGAAGAAATTAAATTTGCCTGAGCTTAAGTTAATTCAGGATGCTCCAACGCGTTGGAACTCCATATTTAACATGCTTAAACGCCTATCGGCCACCCTATCGACACTGCAAAGTGACTTGTTACTGTCGCAAGATGATTGGAAAGTCATTGAAGGAGTGCTTCCCGTATTGCAGCCATTTTTCCAAATAACCGAAGAAATCTCAGCTGAAAAAAATGTTACTCTCTCGAAAGTAATTGTGTTAGTTGGTATACTGCAAAAAAAGATGGCTAGCATGAAACTATGGGTCAGAGATTCAACTGTGGCAGATGTTATCGAGCGTTTAATATTTGAGATGGATGAACGATTTAAGGACTACGAGTAAAATATGATATACGCAGAGAGCACAATATTGGACCCCAGATTCAAGGGACGTGTATTTAAATCCGAAGATGCATTTAAAAAGGCGACTGCTGAACTTAAAAGTAAACTGATATCAATGCGGTTACACATTGTGCCACCTGAATCTGTTGTGACTGACAATGCAAGACAGCAGCTCAGCTTAGATGACGATGACGAAAAGATGATCCATTGGTATGGTGGGATCAGCGGAAATCCCAATACCCGCACCTATATTCCTTTATGCTGAAGCGGCTTTGCATAGTTGCTACATCTGTGCCATGCGAGCGCATATTTTCTGTTGCACGCCAAACAGTGCGCGATAGGCGCTCTCTATTGATGCTAAGAAATGTAGAAAACCTTTTTTTTTATCACAGCAATAGCATAGTCAGAGCATAGTGAAGCAAATATGTTATCAAAGGATTCACAATGAAGGGATCAAAATGAATTATTATTTACCAAAGAATTCCCAAGAAAGGAATCAAATACTATTATTACTTTATAATTTAATTTGGTCTTTTTATACCCTGAGCCCATTAAAAATGGGCAAAAAAGGGTATTATGTGTTTGGCAGAATGTATGTCAACAGGCAGAAGGGGGCGTGGCAGACCCCCAAAAGTATATATATTCTTGATCAGGATCAACAGCCGAGACGATTGAGCCATGTCCGTCTGTCTGTCCGTCCGTCCGTCCGTCCGTCCGTCCGTCCGTCCGTCTGTTTGAACGCGTCGATCTCAGAAACCATAAAAGCTAGAGACTTCGAACTTGGTATGTAGGTTCCTGGATACCATAGGCAGATCAAGTTTGTTTTAATTTTTGGATCGGTGCACTATATCATATAGCTGCCATAGGAACGGTACATCGAAAATGAAGTTTTAGTATGGAAAAGTTTCTTGTTTGTTGAGAAATCAGAACCAAACTGATAGAATATGCATCTGGGCTGGTATTATACATCCTTACCAAAATTGGTTAGAATCGGTTAGCTATATCATATAGCTGCCATAGGAACGGTACATCGTAAGTGAAGCTTTAGCATGGAAAAGTTTCTTGTTTGTTGAGATATCAGAACCAAACTGATATATGGTGCATCTGGGCTGTTATTTTACATCTTGACCAAATTTGGTTAGAATCGGTTAACTATATCATATAGCTGCCATAGGAACGGTACATCGAAAATGAAGTTTAAGTATAGAAACATTTTTTGTTTGTTGAGATATCAGAACCAAACTGATAGAATATGCATCTGGGCTGGTATTATACATCCTTACCAAAATTGGTTAGAATCGGTTAACTATATCATATAGGTGCCATAGGAACGGTACATCGTAAATGAAGCTTTAGCATGGAAAAATTTCTTGTTTGTTGAGATATCAGAACCAAACTGATATATGGTGCATCTGGGCTGTTATTTTACATCTTGACCAAATTTGGTTAAAATCGGTCTACTACATCATATAGCTGCCATAGGAACAATTGGTCGAAATTCAACCTAAGTGTAGAGGACCTGGGCTCAGGGTATCCTACTGTCGAGCGTGCTCGACTGTAACCGCCTACTTGTTAGTTTTATGTATGTCAACAATTATCAATATTATCTATTTGCGTGAATTGCTAAGAGCAGTGCGCAAGGGAGCAAGGAGGGAAGAAGAAGAAGATGAACTCAACAAGTGAGCAATCTGAGCAAATGCGCAATCTAAACATGTGAGCAATCTGAACAATTGAGTGAGTTCATCTAAATGAGCCGTGTTTACCCAATACTAATCGACAACTCACAGGGGCTACTTCCTTTGCAGTACTAAATGATGTACAAACTAAACTTTTCTTGGAATTTTGATCTTATCGAGAAGTGAAGTAAATTTAATCGCGCGGAAACAAAATAAACTCATTTATTTTATATAATAACATTATTATAAACATAAAATAATAAGACATCATTAATCTAATTAAGACTTTTATAAAATTTTATTTTTCTTTAAAATGTACTTCATGTAACCATGTATATTTTCCTGAATAAAATAAAACCAAGGTTCGAACCTGGTTTGCGAACCGAACCTTAGTTTTGCTGAACGGTTCGAGCCATCGAACCGAACCTTTTTTAACATTTTGGTGGTTTGCAGCCTTGATAAGACATTTACGGTATTATTCAGTATATCAATAAATTAATGGAAAGACACCCCAAGTATTAAGTATTTTCCGATTAAAATAAATCTCTTTAGAATTAATTTGCTCAATCCGAAGCTTAAACAAAGTTTACATTGTATCTTCCAATGAATCTTCTTTCCAATAGAAAAGGGAGCTGACCAGCAATAACATTCAAAATTACAATTTTTCGTATCACGAGGTATAACAATGTTTGGCACGTTGTGTCATCTCTAACTGAAGGTGAAGTTTTGGTATTTTGGGGGAAAAAAAAACAAATATTTATTAACCCAAAAAAAAAACTAGTGGGCCCATGTACTCTGTACTGAAAGTTGATTTTCGATCGATTGTTCCCTTGGCAGCAATATGATATTTTAGACCGATTCCAACCAAATTTGGTCAGGATGTATACTAGCAGCCCAAATGCATATTCTATCAGTTTGGTTCTGATATCTCAACAAACAAAAATCTTTTCCATACTAAAACTTTATTTTCGATGAATCGTTCCTATGGCAGCTGTATGATATAGTTAGCCGATTCTAACCAAATTTGGTCAGGATGTTAGCTAATAAAAACACTTGGAGAATATTAAAGTTGCACTGTTTTATTCAAATCCAAGATTGTGACTGATTTCGACTTAAACAATTTATCCCTAATCTAGCTGTGGGTTATTGGCAGCGACGTTAGCGTAGACGGCAGCGACGTCGGCGTTGGCGGCAGAGCGATCGGTAGCTGAACTTTTGGGTTCCTCGAAGTGAAGTGCTGCGTACGCATTATCAGCATTATTGGTTTTTGGCGGATGTTTATAATTGGAGTTCTGATGAATATTGTTTACTTGACTTCTGTTGCGACACAGTGCAACAAAGTCTGGAATGCTTACGTTAGCAATTTGTAGGCGGCCACTGAGAGAGTTGTGCAACAATGTTGTAGTTAGCTTGTGCAACAATGTTGTAGTTAACTCTTCCCTCTCAAAATCCTGCTTGTTCTCAAGTAGGCTTTTTGTTTTATTAGAAGAATGGAATGTTGTTGAATTCTGGTTGGATGATTTTCAATTTGAAGCTGGTCATCTTGATGTGGTTGTTTTCTATTGGTGTCGTGTTTTTTTTTGATTTTATTGGTGTAATTGGATATGGCTGAATTATGATTTTCCGCTTTTGGTGAAAGAATAGTTTAACGATTATGGCAACCATTGCCGCAGTAAAAAATAGGCCGAAAAGATGCGATGCGATTCATTGTAGTATGTGTTTGTAAGTGTTCAAGCTTATTGGTGTTTTTAATATGAAGAGCTTGCAGGGCCTTCAGGGACAAGATTTTCAACCTTTGCTTCTCTATTGGGGCTATTTGGATGATGGGAACTCCGGGCTTGAGAATAGTTTCCTCAGCATTGTCGAACTCCTTTTCATTAATGGCTATTGTGTCATTCCAGAATTGGACCAGATAAGAACCCATTAATTTTTGATCCGTATTGCTCCAGCGTACCGTTCCGTTGAAATTGTTTAATATGATAATGCCCTCGTCGATCTCTTCCAGCTCTGGTATGTGATCTGCGTTACTAAATTCACACAGCGCCTCCTTTCCCCGAATTAACTTAGGAATACAACTAGTATTATTTAAGTTTACAATCTGTTTTTTATCGCATAATTTAATGTTATTAAAAGATTTACAATTACTTATAAGTCCAAAAATGTTATTTTGAGATAAGAAGATTTCGTTTACATTGAGATGAATGATTGTGTTATTTTTAACAATGGGTCTGATTATTATATTTTGGTAGTCTATTTTTATCAACTATGGGTATTTTTATAATATAAACAAGTGTAGTTTTGTTGTGGAAAATTGATACATCTGAAAATTCTAACATTTCTTCAACCGATAAGTCAAGCATTTTTCCTTTTTTTATTATCTTATTGACTTCAATTAATTCTTTTTCGTTAAGTAAAAAGGTATTTATTATGTTAAGTCTTGCCCATTGAATGGCAAATTTAATGTTAATAATTTCTTCTTTTATTAATCGGACTTGGTTTTGTAAACTTATGGCAATTGTGTCGCTAAAATGGCTATCTTTTCTTATAGTGTTTGTTAGCATATTTGATATCTTAGTTAGGTTATTAAGTCTGTCCTCGAATTGTTTGTTAATAATTACTTGCTCATTGTTATTACTTATTACATTATTTAAATGTCCTTCTATAGATATGAGGTCGTCATGGTCAGGACTTCCCGCAACATATTTCCAAGCTGACCCAAGCCAATTAATGGATCTAGCTTGTCTTGTTTTAAAATTCGAATGTTATCGTATGTAGGGTCAAAATGGCTTGATCTATTTCGTGGTTTAATGTACTGTGTAAGTGGCTTGTCCTGAGTTCGTTGTCTGTCTGGTATTTTAATTGGTTAAGTGCTTTCCCTATCTGGTCTAAGTCTAATATGTGTATAATTTTTGCTGTGGAAATCTTAATCTTCCCTGTTCCTCTGTAGATTTGAATTGATTGCGCTTCTGTATAGTTTGTTATATCCACCGTTTCCCACACCAAGGATGGAAATAATAAAAGTAAGGGGATCCTGAAATTATTAAAAACATGGTAGGTTAACAACCAAGTTATAGTGCATGTATAGTCCGATCCTTTCACGATCGGATTGAAACACGCAGTCGGACAACATCTTGCTTATAGGTAGGTGTTAATACAAAATGTATTATAAGTATTATTATTATTATTATATATTTTTTTGTTTTGTTTTGTTCGGACTGACAAGGATAAGTATTTATTTCCTAAGTTGTTTTTCGGACATTAATTCTGTGATACCCTATTAACTTTTAATATTACTCTTATGGACAATTCTCCCGGCTTCAGTTAGGACAGTGGTGTTTTTGTCTTCTTTGACAATTTCTTTTTTAAATCTTGGAGATAGTTTTGAACCTAATCTAGTGTTTCGTTTAACGAAATATTTCTTGCCCTGGAGTGTAGATTTGTATTTGGTTTCTAGATTTATTGTGAGTTTCTAAGTCAGTTTTTGTTTTTCTTTAAGTAAGTCAATGTTGTCTTGTCTACTTCTTTCGTATTGTTCGGGGTCTGTGGTGACGTTTCTTCCAAAGAAAACTTCTAATGGTCGTTTTTTGGTCACGGAGTGTACTGAAAAATTGTATTCATAAACTGCTCTATCCAATAATTCTTATGAATTTGTTTTGTTTTTAAACATCGCATAATTTCGGAGAGTGTGGAGTGAAATCTTTCTATCTGACCATTCACGGAACTTTTATATGGTGGAGCCCTAAAGACTTCTATTCCTAGTTGATCTTTTAGCATGAAGAGAATAGTGGCCGAATTAAACGATTTTTCGTTATCCATAACTACGCATTTGGGTACGCCGAAATAGAATAAAATGTCATGTAGGGGTCTTTTGATATCTTCTATTGATTTTGATTGTATGATTTTTGTCTGTGCTAATTTAGAGAATTTGTCTATTGCTGGCACAACTAGTTTCTTTTCTGTCGAGAATATGTCAATGTGTATTGTGTGCCCTGGATATTCTGGAATTGGTGTTTTATGAATTTCTGGATTTGTGGGATGTCTGTCATATTTCTCTTCTTTGCATACTCTACATTGCTTTACCAGTGTTGATATTTTTTGTTTCATTTTGAGGAAGTAATAATTTTCTGAGAGTTGAATTTTGTTTTCTTCTGCATTTCGGTGAGCTCTATTGTGTGTTTGTAGGATTTTCTCTTCTTGTTCTGTTTCGTTTTTCAAATCTTCGACCTTTCGCTGCGTAAACCTAACTTTAATAGACCTAAAGTTCTCTGGGTGTAACCTTTGAATCTGTCCCATAATGTCTTCTGTCGTATAGATCCCATTTACAATTGCTAGGTTTAAATATTTTCTTTAGTAATTTCAGTAAGTCGTCATCGGTGAAATTTAGTTGTGATATTATATGTCGATGGAATGTGGGAAATGGTATGACAAATTTGTAGTCTGTGGGTTGTTCTTTGTTAATGAATAATTGATTTTTGAATGCGTTTATCGGTACTTCAATACTGGGAATAAAATCATGGCCTGAGCTACTGGCACTATGTTGGGTTGCTGTTACTGAATTAATTTCGATTTTTTTAGGTATTCGGGACAATGCATCAGCTACTATGTTTTCCTTTCCTGGTTTGTAAAGTAATTCCTTATTGTACTCGTCTAAATTTGCTTTCCATCTTCTGATTGCTATACCACCTTTCCAATTGCAATCATGTGTCAGTGGTTCATGGTCTGTGTAAATCTTCACCTTCGAGCCCCCGTATAAATAACTACGCAATGAATTTACTGCTGCATGTTATGGCCAACATTTCTTTTTTTGCTGTTTCATAATATATTATCCTTCTTCTGTTTGTGAAAGGGTTTTAGAGATGAATGATATCGGTCTATCGTTTTGTGAAATTACTGCTCCAATAGCAAAGTCTGAAGCATCTGTTGTAAGGACGAATTCCTTAGTAAAATCAGGGTAGTGCAATGTTACTTCATCGGAAATTAAGCTATTTTTTAATTTGTGAAATGCTTTTAGGGCGTCGTTATTTAATTGGATTGGTTTCCTAACTGAAGCCTCTTTGGACACGCGTCCGCCTTCTCCTCTCAGTGAAGTCGTAAGAGGTTTAGCTAATTTGGCGTAATCTCTAATGAACCTTCTGTAGTATCCCGAGAGTCCAAGAAACGATCTTAATTCCTTCAATGTTTTTGGGGTAGGATAGCTAGCAATGGCTCCTATCTTTGTCTGGATTCGTTTCTATACCCTTGTCTGAGATTACAAAACCCAAAAACTCTACTTTATTTTTAAAGAACTCGCATTTATCCAACTGGCATTTAATATTTGCTTTATTCAAGGTTTCAAAGATCTGTTCTAAATTTTTTTTATGCGTTTTTTCGTCTTCACTAAAAACAATAATGTCATCTATATAAATGTAACAAATTTTCCCAATGTGTTCTCTAAGTATATCGTCAAGTGCTCTCTGAAATATGGAGGGGGCGTTTTTCAATCCAAAAGAAAGTCGTGTAAATTCATATTTTCCTATTATTTACTGAAAAGGCTGTTTTTTCTTTATCCTTTTCATTCAGAAGGATTTGGTGAAATCCACTTTTTAGATCTAAGACGGAAAAGAATTTGTTACTTCCTAACTGTGCTAATACTCCATTAATGTCCGGTAGTGGGTATCTATCTGCTATTGTCACGCTGTTGAGTTTCCTATAATCTATTACCATTCTATATTTTTTTACATTTGAAGCGTCCAATTTCTTTGGTACAATCCACACTGGTGAATTATATGGAGAACGTGATGGACGAATTATTCCATTAACTAAAAGTTCATTAATCTGTTTACTAACTTCTTCTTTTAAGGACATTGGATATTGATAAAATTTTGAATATACTGGTGTCTCTGTGTTTGTACGAATTTCTGCTTTTACTTTAGTGGTATAGGTCAATTTATCATTGGGATCGGAGAATAAATTTGGAAATTGTTTTACAAAATGACTTAAATCTGTTTTCTGACTTTCTGTTAGGTGTTCGGTTCTAGGAATTATTGCGTTTACTGATTGAAATTTTTTCTCCTTTATAGGTATTTGGATTTTGTTGCCGATAGTCATTGATTTATTTCTAATATCTATTACTGCACCTAATTCTTTTAAACTGTCATTTCCCAATATTGCGTCAAATGATTTAAGGGTAGGTAATAAGAAAAATTTTACAATTATGTTTGGGTCGTTGAATAGATTGGCTTTCTTATGGTACGTAATTTGAATATTACCACCAACTGAGACTGCAGTAAACGGATTTTCATTTAGTATGGGCTTTGTTACAAATTTTGGCTGAATGTAGTTTCTGTTGGATCCTGTATCGATTAAAATTTTTAATATTTGTCCACTCCTCACCTTACACTCGAAATAAGGAAGCGAGGAGTCACTTATTCTAAAAAATTGAGGTACGTGTAGTCGTATTGTTCACTATCGTCGTTTTCGTCTATTTGCTCAGTATATTCTGCTAAGGTTTCATCAAAGTCGTTTTGTGTTTCGCAATCTGACATTAATTGTTCGTATCCTGTGTCCGTTGATGTAACTTCTGTGTCTGCACTTTCTTCATTAGCTCCTGCTTGAATATTAAAATTTCGTTGTCTTTTTGCTGGGTCATTAATTGGAATTGGTGGTCTTTTTCCAACTTCAAATTGTGGTCGATTGATATAGTTGACTTGCCTGGTCTGTATGGATCTATCTGCGTCCATTGGTACTGGTCGTGGTTGAGGTTTCTGTGCTGTAGGCCTAAACGGAGCTGGTTGATATGGTGGAAATTGTTGAGGGGTATTTTGTCTTGTTTGGTTTACGAATCCTGGAGAAACCTGTTGAGTTATTGGAAACGGTTGTTGCTGTCCAAAAGGTGTATTAAATTGTCGTTGTGCAAAGAATGGGTTTTGAAATGAAGCCTGCCTATGAGGAATGGGAGGCGGATTACGGTAGGTTTTATTGGGTTTTTGGTTCATTCGGAAATTGGGGGGTGGACCCCTGCCATTGGCGTGAATCGATCGGAAACTTTGGTTTTCTAACTTCAGACACAGATGTAATGCACTAGGGAGGTCTACTGGTTCCTTGATTCCTAGTAGTCGGGACAAATCTCCACGAAGTCCTCGCAAGAAAGTATCTAAGGCCTTATCACGATAAGCCTTTTTCATAACGGTTTCTGCCTCTTGACCCAATCCCATGCAATTTATTTTGTTTAGAATGAGAGATAAGTGTTTGTAAACGACTTGGAAAAATTCTTCAACTGATTGTTGATTTCCCTGTACTATTGTGGTCATTTGGTATTCTAGAGTACCCAAGTCTCGTTTGTCCGCATAATGTAAAGTAAGGCAGCTTGAAATAGCTTCCCAATTTAACGGCACATTATACGATTCAAGCGCAGTGTCGGCATCTCCTGTTATTTTTGCCCGTATGGTATGCAAGATGCCAAAATATTTTGAAGTTCCTTTTAAGTTATTATAAACTTCTATAATCCTGTCTATGCCTTTTTTCCAAGAGCTGAATTCTGCTGGATTTCCATTGAATTCTCGTATTCCTTTCACTACATCGGGTACTCGGTCTAGGTCTGTTAATGTTCGTTGGGTGCGTTAGCAAAGTCTGTTGTATTGTTATTTAGAGATCTTAGCAATATTGGTAATTGTTGGGTTAATACTTCGCCTATAATGGTTTCTATTTCGATTCTTCTGGCTCCGTCCATGTCTCTGTTTTGTTGAAATTCTTGTTGTCTTTGTAAATTCCTATATTGTTGTAACAGGTCTCTTTGATTATTAGGTTCAATTAACTGCTGCTGTAACTGTTGCTGTAACTCTTGCTGTATCTGTTGCTGTAACTGTAACTGTTGTTGTTCTGTTCTTCCTGTGCTAACTGACCTACCGGTTCTAACTGTTCTTCCAGGACTAATATAGGCGGTCTAATTAAATTGCTTTGGTTTGCCATTAACGTAATTTACAAAGTGGGCCAAGTATAGTAGGTTTGATTGAAATATAAGCGGAATCGTGTTAGCATTGAAAATATGATATGCTGTGCGCGAGTGTAAGGTTTGATTTTTCGCAGTTATTTGTGTTTATGTGTAGTATAAAATTTGTGTTCATGTGTTTTGTGCGAGGTTACTTAAATTATTTGTGGGGAGTCAAAAGATATTTTAAATACAATTGTATGCAGCAAGTTGAAATGATATTTGGAATTTTTTATGATTAAATGTTTTTAGTTTGTTAATACCAGTGGCTGGTATTTCCCTTTTACTTTGGAGGGTCCGTGGGAATCGCAAAGTTGGGATAATTTATACTGCGATTGCAGTGGATTTATTAGTTATAATTTTACGTTCTTTTATTTAATGTTTAAGTTTATCTCTCTTAGTTTCACTTAATTACTTATTAAATACACTTAATTAATTTCTTTGTTTAGTATGTTGTAAAATTTTTCACTTAATTTTCTTGCAATTAATAATTATTTCTTGGTTTAATAAATTGTATAAATTTTCCACTTAATTTAATTTATGCACTAATTCTAATTTCTTTGTTGTTTTGATTTGGTAAGTGTCTTAAAATTTTTTCTTTCTGTTTGTTTCTCCTAGGTAAGTCTTAACACTAATACTTAAGTTACATGGTTGATGCAGCTACTCCTCACGATGGTCCGGTTGTCTCCTGTTCGCTGTCTACTTGGGATCCTGCGACACACACTTAGTTGAGGTTGTTCTGGGGTCTAGCCTTGCAAAACGTGTAGACTGCCGATGAGCCGATAAAAATTAATTTACCGACCAAGTTCACTTCGATTTCCAAAATTAATTGAAAAGAGTCACTTCGATATCGCGAACTTATAGTGGGCCAACGTAGCCAGTATAATTTACTTTATACTTTTCGCGAACTTAATCTTTTGAATACTACGCTGGTCCCTGCTCGGGCGCCAGTTAATAAAAACACTTGGAGAATATTAAAGTTGCACTGTTTTATTCAAATCCAAGATTGTGACTGATTTCGACTTAAACAATTTATCCCTAATCTAGCTGTGGGTTATTGGCAGCGACGTTAGCGTAGACGGCAGCGACGTCGGCGTTGGCGGCAGAGCGATCGGTAGGTGAACTTTTGGGTTCCTCGAAGTGAAGTGCTGCGTACGCATTATCAGCATTATTGGTTTTTGGCGGATGTTTATAATTGTAGTTCTGATGAATATTGTTTACTTGACTTCTGTTGCGACACAGTGCAACAAAGTCTGGAATGTTTACGTTTGCAATTTGTAGGCGGCCACTGAGAGAGTTGTGCAACAATGTTGTAGTTAGCTTGTGCAACAATGTTGTAGTTAACTTGTATAATACCAGCCCAGATGCCTATTCTATCGGATTGGTTCTGATATTTTAACAAACAAAAATCTTTTCCATACTAAAACCTCATTTTCGATGTACCGTTCCTATGGCAGCTATATGATATAGTTAACCGATTCTAACCAAATTTAGTGAGGATGTATAATATCAGCCCAGATGCCTATTCTATCGGTTTGGTTCTGATATTTTAACAAACAAAAATCTTTTCCATACTAAAACTTCTTTTTCGATGTACCGTTCCTATGGCAGCTATATGATTTAGTTAACCGATTCTAACCAAATTAAGTGAGGATGTATAATATCAGCCCAGATGCATATTCTATCAGTTTGGTTCTGATATCTCAACTAACAAATAACATTTCCATACTATAACTTCATTTTCGATTTATCGTTCCTATGACAGCTATATGATATAGTTAACCGATTCTAACCAAATTTAGTGAGGATATATAATATCAGCCCATATTCTATCAGTTTGGTTCTGATATCTCAACAAAGAAAAAACTTTTTCATACTATAACTTCATTTTCGATGTACCGTTCCTATGGCAGCTATATGATATAGTTAGCCGATTCTAACCAAATTTAGTGAGGATGTATAATATAAGCCCAGATGCTATTCTCTTAGTTTGGTTCTGATATCTTAACAATCAAAAATCTTTTTCATACTAAAACTTTATTTTCGATGTATCGTTCCTATGGCAGCTGTATGATATAGTTAGCCGATTCTAACCAAATTTGGTCAGGATGTATAATACCAGCCCAGATGCCTGTTCTCTCGGTTTGGTTCTGATATTTTAACAAACAAAAATCTTTTCCATACTAAAAGTTCATTTTCGATGTACCGTTTCTATGGCAGCTATATGATATAGTAAACCGATTCTAACCAATTTTGGTCAGGATGTATAAAACCAGCCCAGATGCATATTCTATCAGTTTGGTTCTGATATCTCAACAAACAAAAAACTTTTCCATACTATAACTTCATTTTCGATGTACTGTTTTTATGGCAGCTATATAATATAGTTAACCGATTCTAACCAAATTTAGTGAGAATGTCTAATATCAGCCCAGATACATTTTCTATCAGTTTGTCTCTGATATCTTAACAAACAAAAACTTTTCCATACTATAACTTCATTTTCGATGTATCGTTCCTATGGCAGCTATATTATATAGTGGACCGATCCAAAAATTAAAACAACTTGATCTACCTATGGTATCCAGGAACCTACATACCAAGTTTGAAGTCTCTAGCTTTTATGGTTTCTGAGATCGACGCGTTCAAACAGACAGGCGGACGGACGGACGGACAGACAGACGGACATGGCTCAATCGACTCGACTGTTGATCCTGATCAAGAATATATATACTTTCGGGGGTCCTCTACGCCCCTTCTGCCTGTTACACACATATTTGGTAAAACAAACCCAATAGACATAGTAAGTACGGGGTCTCCGACAGTCGAGAATGCTCGACTGTAGCTCCGTCCGACTAGTTTATTTTCGGTATTTAGAGAGCGAAAGAGGGGGAATGGGAAAAACAAATAGTGTTTGGGCAATGTAATCGATCAATGTATTTAAGAACTAGGCACAATAAAAATAGTTGAGTAAGTATATATTCGAATCGATCGTAGATCGTAAGTAGTTAACAATATCGTGTCGACACAGTTTGTGACTGTGATCAAATATGTTGAGCCTGGAAATTGAATCCATTTAGCAGCCGGATGCCAATTTCGCCCAGATGCTGCCGCTCTTACAGCCGCAATTGTTCCAACCGCCTTTGTTGTAGTTGGCACCACCGTTATTCCAGCCACCATTATTCCAACCGGTGCTCGACGAGCCTGTGGAATAGGAGTTGACCACAGGAGCTGAAGCACCATAGACTGGACTTGTCACATGGCTCTCACCGCTGTTGTCCTCATCGACTATCACCTTGATGGTCTTCACATACTGTTGTGGTGCGGGCACGGGGTAGCTAACGAGCAGGCACACGCTGTGGTGCTAACACGAAGTACGTCACAGACTGTGGTTCAGCTAACTGGAGCTGGTGCGGAGTAGGTAACAGATGGAACTGAAACTGGAACTGGAACCGAAACTGGAGCTGGTGCTGAGTATGTGATGGGAGCTGGAGCTGGTGCTGATTAGGTTACAGCAGGCAGAGCCTGTGTCTGAACGGAGCTGGCATAGCTGCCGGAGCAGGCAAAGCTGCTGGCACCAATGTAAGCACCGGCATAATTCATAAATAGTTACTTATAGACCACACCGAAATGCTAAAAACTAAGCCGCGTCCACAGCTAGACATCTAGCTATCCATTTATCCGTTCATTCGTACACTCATCCATCCCGTTCATCTCTGTCTATGTGTTTATCTAGCCAACCCTATATACACCGTTTTTTGCGTATCTGTCTCTCCGTCTGTCATTTCAACTACTTAACCATAAACTGTTTTTTTTTCTGACCTCTCTCAAGCAAATAAACCTGGTCTGCCGTCTGCCGTATGGAAAAGATTTTTGATTGTTGAGATATCAGAACCAAACTAATATTATATGCATGTTGGTTGGCTGGTATTAAACATCCTGACCAAATTTGGTTGGAATCAGTTAACTTAATCAAATAGCTGCCATAGGAACGGTACATCGAAAAAGAAATTTTAGTATGGAAAAGATTTTTGTTTGTTGAGATATCAGAACCAAACTGATAGAATATGAATCTGGGCTGGTATTATACATCCTCACCAAATTTGGTTAATATCGGTTAACTATATCACATAGCTGCCATAGACACGGAACATCGAAAGTAAAGTTTTAGTTTGGAAAAGATTTTTGTTTGTTAAGATATCAGAACCAAACTAATAGAACATGCATCTGAGCTGGTATTATACATCCTGACCAAATTTGGTTGGATTTGGTTAACTATATCATATAGTTGCCATAGGAACGGTACATCGAAAATGAAGTTTTTGTAGGGAAAAGATTTTTGTTTGTTAAGATATTAGAACCAAACTAATAGAATATGCATCTGGGCTGATATTATGCATCCTCACTAAAGTTGGTTCAAATCGGACCCCTATATCATATAGCTCTAATAGAACCAATCGGGCGAAAATCAAGTCTTAGTATGAAAATCTTATATGTTTCATGAGACATCGTAATCAACCTGATAGAATATGCATTTAGGGTAACTTAATTTTTTTTTAATTTTTTTCCATTATAAGTTTTTTCCATAGTAAGTACGGAAAATATGTCCCAAAATTATAAAAAACAATTCCAATAATTAAGGCCACATTTTTTACAATACAATTTAGAAAAAATTTCGGATAAGTTTTTTGTTAATAGTAGAATCTAGAAATAAGCACGGCTATGAATGTAGACCTTATATGGATTGCGAAATTAAACCTGTTGGTTCCCGCGGGTTCTAAAAATTTTAAAAATATCACGCCGGATGATATGATGTAATATAATTTTTTTTCCTAATTTGCATACACACTATGACCAAAATAACTATCATGCGAGCATTTGTAATATTTAGCATAGTCCAACAAAAGATAAAAAATAGGCGGAGCGCGCCCTTTATGATACGGACGTGGATCCAGTTTTAGACTCGACTCGACTTGACTTGGCTTTACTGGACTTAAGTTAAGAGTTGACTTGGGATTTGTTTGTACAGCATTTGCTCGCTCGGTTACCACATCGACAGATATTTCCATTCCAATTACCATCCACAGGCATTTGCCATAGTCATATGAGTATCAGTATGAATCTGACTTTATATGCATCGGCGTGTACTACACATAATAAATAATATATTACCAAATACACTGTACAAAAGTACAAACATAAATACACGTATATATGTATATAAGTGAAGCTTTTGGCAATTAAGCGAAATATTTCAAGTGTAAAACTTTTATTATAATTTTTATTACTTTTTTATTACAGCATGTGTTACATTGATTTAAAATAGCCAATTTTAACAGCCTCGTGACCATTGTTACATACACTGAGATTTATTCTCTTTACATTAGGGAATGATTTTTTCATAAAATACATGAGATTTTACTTAAACTTGTGGAATTGAACGTTAATATATATTCCCCTATAGGTATATAATAAAAAACAAGTAAGGGTTACAGTCGAGCACGCTCGACAGTAGATACCCTGAGCCCAGGTACTTTCAATAAAAGTTTATTTTCGACAATTGTTTATGGCAGCTATATGATATATAGCCGATTTGAAAATCTAGTGATGTACAAAACTAATTATGCATATTCTATCAGTTTGGTTAAGATATCTAAAAACAAAAACTTTTCATCTAAATTCTTTTGATCATCGTTCCTATGGCAGCTATGTATATAGTTATCCGATTTCAACCAAATTTGGTCAGATATAATACCAGCCGATACATAATCTATTAGTTTGGTTCATATCTAACAAACACAAAACTTTTTCATATAAATTATTTTCGATGTATCGTTCCTATGGAGCTATGGATATAGTTATCAGATTTTTCCCAATTTGGTCAGGATGTATAACAGTCTGAAACATAGTTATCAGTTTGGTTTTGATATCTCTACAAACGCAAAACTTTTCATACTAAATCTTCATTTTCGATGTATCGTTCCCATGGCAGCTATATGATACAGTTAACCAATTTTAACCAAATTTGTCAGGATGTATAATTCTAGCTCCGATACATAATCTATTAGTTTGGTTCTGATATCTCACAAACACAAAACTTTTATATAAAACTTCATTTTCGATGTATCGTTCCTATGGCAGCTATATGATATAGTGGTCCGATAAAATAAAAAAAACTTGATCTGCGTATGGTATCAGAACCTACATACCAAGTTTGAAGTCTCTAGCTTTTATAGTTTCGAGATCGACGCTTCAAACAGACGGACAGACGGACGACGCAGACGGACAGACAGACGGAAGACAGACACATGCAATCGACTCGGCTGTTGATCCTGATCAAGATTATACTTTGGGGTCTCACCCTCCTTCTCCTGACTCTCCTGCCACCTTTACCTTATTTCCCTTTTTTCAGGGTAAATAAGGAAATTATTTAAAATTACGAAAATGAAAAAAATTGAGTGAGTATGTTCACCGATTTATACAAGTTGGATAAATGGATAGATAGATGTCTAGCTGTGGACGCGCCTTAGTTTTTGGCATTTCGGTGTGGCCTATGAGTAACTATTTATTTTTACAAAATAATTAAACTTGTATAAATATGGGAACATACTCACTTAATTTTTTTCATTAAGCAAACAGCTTGACGGGGTTCCAAAATGTCGCTTCTGCCGCTGCCGCTGCTTCTGTCGACGTCGACATTGTGTAAAAGATTTGTATTATTAGAACTACACACACATACACACACACACACACACACACACTCTTCTTTGGAAGCTGCAGCGTTGGCCTATAAACTTGTGCGTCTCGTCATTTGGAAACATTAGTTGAGTTTTAGACAGTCCAGGCACCACACGCAACCACCACCCACATTCCCCGCTCTGACAAAGGAATAAAGAGAGAGAGAGCGAGAGAGGAGATGAAGCTAATCGCTAGTGTTGTTGTTGCGCATTTGGCGCTCAGTGTGCCCGCCCAGGATATGCTTGGCGCCAAGTTGGCTCTGCGTAAGGCCATTGGCGGTGGCAGTGGTTTTGGAACCAGAGGCGGCGGCGGCCCGTTCCAGTGGCAGCTATGGCGGTGGTTATGCCGGTGCTTACATTGGTGCCAGCAGCTATGCCAACTCCGGCAACTATGACAGCTCCGTTCAGACACAGGCTGTGACTGCTGTGACCTACTCACCATCAGCTTCCAGCTCCAATCACATACTCAGCACCAGCTCCAGTTTCGGTTCCAGTTCCAGTTTCAGTTCCATCTGTTACCTACTCCTCACCAGCTCCAGTTACTTATTGAGTGCCCGCACCACAGCCGGTGGTGCAGCGTGTTCAACAAGCGCCCGCTCCCATTTCCTACTCGGTGCCCACATCACAGTCTTTGACGTACTCCGTGCCAGCACCACAGCCGGTGGTGCGTGTGCCTGCTCCAGTTAGCTACCCAGTGCCCGCATCACAGCCGGTGGTGCAGCGTGTGCAGCCAGCACCACAGCAGTATGTGAAGACCATCAAGGTGATTGTCGATGAGGACAACAGCGGTGAGAGCCATGCGCCCAGTCCAGTCTATGGTGCACCAGCTTCTGTGGTCAACTCATATTCCACATGCTCGTCGAGCAACGGTTGGAATAATGGTGGCTGGAATAACAGTGGTGCCATCTACAACAATGGCGGTTGGAACAACGGTGCCTCTACCAATAACAATGGTGGCTGGAACAATGGCGGCTGGAAGAGCGGCGGCATCTGGGAGAAATTTTCATCCGTCTGCTAAATGGATTCAATTTCCAGGCTCAACATATTTGATCACAGTCACAAACTGTGTCGACACGATATTGTTACCTACTTACGATCTACGATCGATTCAAATCTATATTACAAAAAATTTTTTTTGTGGTTAAAAATGGTGTCCAAAAACTCTTTTTTTTCCCCCCCCCTTGTGGTGTAAAAGAAAAAAGGGGGGAGGGAGTGCTGGGGATCTTTATTTGTTTGGGGGGTGGTTTATTATATTGTTTGAGAAGAAGGGGCGTAGAGGACCCCCAAAAGTATATATATGAAGTTTTTGTATCTTGTTTGTTGAGATATCAGAACCAAACTAATAGAATATGCATCTGGGCTGGTATTACACATCCCGACCAAATTTGGTTGGATTCGGTTAACTACATCATACAGTTGCCATAGGAACGGTACATCGAAAATGAAGTTTTAGTATGGAAAGGATTTTTGATTGTTAAGATATCAGAACCAAACTAATAGAATATGCATCAGAGCTGGTATTTTACATCCTCACCAAATTTGGTTAAAATCGGTTAACTATATCATATCATATAGCTGCCATAGGAACTATACATCGAAAATGAAGTTTAAGTATGGAAAAGATTCTTGTTTGTGAAGATATCAAAACCAAACTGATAGAATATGCATCTGGGCTGGAATTATACATCCCGACCAAATTTGGTTGGATTCGGTTAACTACATCATACAGTTGCCATAGGAACGGTACATCGAAAATGAAGTTTTAGTATGGAAAAGATTTTTGATTGTTGAGATAGCAGAACCAAACTAATAGAATATGTACCAGAGCTGGTATTATACATCCTGACCAAATTTGAATAGAGTCGGCTAACTATATCATATACCATCCATAGGAACGGTACATCGAAAATGAAGTTTAAGTATAGAAAAGATTTTTGTTTGTTAAGATATCAGAACCAAACTAATAGAATATGCATCAGAGCTGGTATTATACATCCTCACCAAATTTGGTTAAAATCGGTTAACTATATCATATCATATAGCTGCCATAGGAACGGTACATCGAAAATGAAGTTTTAGTATGGAAAATATTTTTGTTTGTTAAGATATCAGAACCAAACTAATAGAACATGCATCTGAGCTGGTATTATACATCCTCACCAAATTTGGTTAAAATCGGTTAACTAATATCATATAGCTGCCATAGGAACGGTACATCGAAAATGAAGTTTTAGTATGGAAAAGATTTTTGTTTGTTAAGATATCAGAACCAAACTGATAGAATATGCATCTGGGCTGGTATTATACATCCTGACCAAATTTGGTTAGAGTCGGTTAACTATATCATATAGCTGCCATAAAAACGGTACATCGAAAATGAAGTTTTCGTATGGAAAAGATTTTTGTTTGTTAAGATATCAGAACCAAACTGATAGAATATGCATCTGGGCTGGTATTATCTATCCTCCATAGGAACGGTACATCGAAAATGAAGTTTTAGTACGGAAAAGATTTTTGTTTGTTAAGATATCAGAACCAAACTAATAGAATATGCATCAGAGCTGGTATTATACATCCTCACCAAATTTGGTTAAAATCGGTTAACTATATCATATCATATAGCTGCCATAGGAACGGTACATCGAAAATGAAGTTTTAGTATGGAAAAGATTTTTGTTTGTTAAGATATCAGAACCAAACTAATAGAATATGCATCTGGGCTGGATATTATACATCCCGACCAAATTTGGTTGGATTCGGTTAACTACATCATACAGTTGCCATAGGAACGGTACATCGAAAATGAAGTTTTAGTATGGAAAAGATTTTTGATTGTTGAGATATGCAGAACCAAACTAATAGAATATGTACCAGAGCTGGTATTATACATCCTGACCAAATTTGAATAGAGTCGGCTAACTATATCATATACCATCCATAGAAACGGTACATCGAAATTGAAGTTTTAGTTTGGAAAAGATTATTGTTTGTTAAGGTTTTAGAACCAAACTAATAGAATATGCATCAGAGCTGGTATTATACATCCTCGCCAAATTTGGTTAAAATCAGTTAACTATATCATATCATATAGCTGCCATAGGAACGGTACATCGAAAATGAAGTTTTAGTATGGAAAAGATTTTTGTTTGTTGAGATATCAGAACCAAACTGATAGAATATGCATCTGGGCTGGTATTATACATCCTGACAATGGATAGAATCGGATTAACTATATCATATAGCTGCCAAAAATAGGAACGGTACATCGAAAATGAAGATTTAGTATGGAAAAGATTTTTGTTTGTTAAGATATCAGAACCAAACTAATAGAATATGCATCAGAGCTGGTATTATACATCCTCACCAAATTTGGTTGGATTCGGTTAACTATATCATATAGTTGCCATAGGAACGGTACATCGAAAATGAAGTTTTAGTATGGAAAAGATTTTTGTTTGTTAAGATATCAGAACCAAACTAATAGAATATGCATCTGAGCTGGTATTATACATTCCTCACCAAATTTGGTTAGAATCGGTTAACTATATCATATAGCTGCCATAGGAACGGTACATCGAAAATGAAGTTTTAGTATGGAAAAGATTTTTGTTTGTTAAGATATCAGAACCAAACTGATAGAATATGCATCTGGGCTGGCATTATACATCCTACCAAATTTGGTTATCGGTACTATATCATATGCTCTATAGGAACGGTACATCGAAAATGAAGTTTTAGTATGGAAAAGATTTTTGTTTGTTAAGATATCAGAACCAAACTAATAGAATATGCATCTGGGCTGATATTATACATCCTCACCAAATTTGGTTAGAATCGGTTAACTATATCATATAGCTGCCATAGGAACGGTACATCGAAAATGAAGTTTTAGTATGGAAAAGATTTTTGTTTGTTAAGATATCAGAACCAAACTAATAGAACATGCATCTGAGCTGGTATTATAAATCCTCACCAAATTTGGTTAAAATCGGTTAACTATATCATATAGCTGCCATAGGAACGGTACATCGAAAATGAAGTTTTAGTATGGAAAAGATTTTTGTTTGTTAAGATATCAGAACCAAACTGATAGAATATGCATCTGAGCTGGTATTATACATCCTCACCAAATTTGGTTAGAATCGGTTAACTATATCATATAGTTGCCATAGGAACGGTACATCGAAAATGAAGTTTTAGTATGGAAAAGATTTTTGTTTGTTAAGATATCAGAACCAAACTAATAGAATATGCATCAGGGCTGGTATTATACATCCTCACCAAATTTGGTTAGAATCGGTTAACTATATCATATAGTTGCCATAGGAACGGTACATCGAAAATTAAGTTTTAGTATGGAAAAGATTTTTGTTTGTTAAGATATCAGAACCAAACTGATAGAATATGCATCTGGGCTGGTATTAAACATCCTGACCAAATTTGGTTAGAATCGGTTAACTATATCATATAGTTGCCATAGGAACGGTACATCGAAAATTAAGTTTTAGTATGGAAAAGATTTTTGTTTGTTGAGATATCAGAACCAAACTGATAGAATATGCATCTGGGCTGGTATTATACATCCTGACCAAATTTGGTTAGAATCGGTTAACTATATCATATAGCCATGCCATAGGAACGGTACATCGAAAATGAAGTTTTAGTATGGAAAAGATTTTTGTTTGTTAAGATATCAGAACCAAACTAATAGAATATGCATCTGAGCTGGTATTATAATTCCTCTCAAAATTTGGTTAGAATCGGTTAACTATATCATATAGCTGCCATAGGAACGGTACATCGAAAATGAAGTTTTAGTATGGAAAAGATTTTTGTTTGTTAAGATATCAGAACCAAACTAATAGAATATGCATCAGAGCTGGTATTATACATCCTCACCAAATTTGGTTAAAATCGGTTAACTATATCATATAGTTGCCATAGGAACGGTACATCGAAAATTAAGTTTTAGTATGGAAAAGATTTTTGTTTGTTAAGATATCAGAACCAAACTGATAGAATATGCATTTGGGCTGGTATTATTCATCCTGACCAAATTTGAATAGAGTCGGTTAACTATATCATATACCATCCATAGGAACGGTACATCGAAAATGAAGTTTTAGTACGGAAAAGATTTTTCTTTGTTAAGATATCAGAACCAAACTAATATAACATGCATCTGAGCTGGTATTATAATTCCTCACCAAATTTGGTTAAAATCGGTTTACTATATCATATAGCTGCCATAGGAACGGTACATCGAAAATGAAGTTTTAGTATGGAAAAGATTTTTGTTTGTTGAGATATCAGAACCAAACTAATAGAATATGCATCTGAGCTGATATTATACATCCTCACCAAATTTGGTTAAATTCCGTTAACTATATCATATAGTTGACATAGGAACGGTACATCGAAAATTAAGTTTTAGTATGGAAAAGATTTTTGTTTGTTAAGATATCAAAACCAAACTGATAGAATATGCATCTGGGCTGATATTAAACATCCTGACCAAATTTGGTTGGATTCGGTTAACTATATCATATAGTTGCCATAGGAACGGTACATCGAAAATGAAGTTTTAGTATGGAAAAGATTTTTGTTTGTTAAGATATCAGAACCAAACTAATAGAATATGCATCAGAGCTGGTATTATACATCCTCACCAAATTTGGTTAGAATCGGTTAACTATATCATATAGCTGCCATAGGAACGGTACATCGAAAATGAAGCTTTAGTATGGAAAAGATTTTTGTTTGTTAAGATATCAGAACCAAACTAATAGAATATGCATCAGAGCTGGTATTATACATCCTCACCAAATTTGGTTAAAATCGGTTAACTATATCATATAGTTGCCATAGGAACGGTACATTGAAAATGAAGTTTTAGTATGGAAAAGATTTTTGTTTGTTAAGATATCAGAACCAAACTGATAGAATATGCATCTGGGCTGGTATTATACATCCTGACCAAATTTGGTTAGAGTCGGTTAACTATATCATATACCTGCCATAGAAACGGTACATCGAAAATGAAGTTTTCGTATGGAAAAAGATTTTCCATACAAAAACTACAATTTTCAATGTGTTCCTATCAGCTATATGATAGTAAACGATTTTGAAAAACGAGATGCATATTCTGTGAGTTTGGTTCTGATATCGTAACAAACAAAATATCTTTTCCATACTAAATCTTCATTTTCGATGTACCGTTCCTATGGCAACTATATGATATAGTTAACCGATAAAAATATAGATATATATATATATATATATATAAAAAAAAAAAAATAAAAAATTGGGGAGGGGGGGGGGGGGGGGGGGGTGGTTCTAACCAAATTTGGTGAGGATTTATAATACCAGCTCAGATGCATATTCTATTAGTTTGGTTCTGATATCTTAACAAACAAAAATCTTTTCCATACTAAAACTTCATTTTCGATGTACTCGTTCCTATAGCAACTATATGATATAGTTAACCGATTTTCTATCCAAATTTGGTGAGGATGTAATAATAGCAGCCCAGATGCATATTCTATCAGTTTGGTTCTGATATCTTAACAAACAAAAATCTTTTCCATACTAAAACTAAATTTTCGAAATACCGTTCCTATGGCAACTATATGATATAGTTAACGGAATTTAACCAAATTTGGTGAGGATGTATAATTCTAGCTCAGATGCATATTCTATCAGTTTGGTTCTGATATCTCAACAAACAAAAATCTTTTCCATACTAAAACTTCATTTTCGATGTACCTTTCCTATGGCAGCTATATGAATATAGTAAACCGATTTTAGCCAAAATTTGGTGAGGAATTATAATACCAGCCTAGATCATGTTCTATTAGTTTGGTTCTGATATCTTAACAAAAAAAAATCTTTTCCGTACTAAAACTTCATTTTCGATGTACCGTTCCTATGGATGGTATATAATATAGTTAGCCGACTCTATTCAAATTTGGTCAGGATGAATAATACCAGCCCAAATGCATATTCTATCAGTTTGGTTCTGATATCTCAACAAACAAAAATCTTTTCCATACTAAAACTTAATTTTCGATGTACCGTTCCTATGGCAACTATATGATATAGTTAACCGATTTTAGCCAAATTTGGTGAGGAATGTATAATACCAGCTCTGATGCATATTCTATTAGTTTGGTTCCGATATCTTAACAAACAAAAATCTTTTCCGTACTAAAACTTCATTTTCGATGTACCGTTCCTATGGCAGCTATATAATATAGTAAACCGATTTTAGCCAAATTTGGTGAGGAATTATAATGCCAGCTCTGATGCATGTTATATTAGTTTGGTTCTGATATCTTAACAAAGAAAAATCTTTTCCGTACTAAAACTTCATTTTCGATGTACCGTTCCTATGGATGGTATATAATATAGTTAGCCGACTCTATTCAAATTTCGTCAGGATGAATAATACCAGCCCAAATGCATATTCTATCAGTTTGGTTCTGATATCTCAACAAACAAAAATCTTTTCTATACTAAAACTTAATTTTCGATGTACCGTTCCTATGGCAACTATATGATATAGTTAACCGAATCCAACCAAATTTGGTCAGGATGTTTAATATCAGCCCAGATGCATATTCTATCAGTTTGGTTCTAATATCTTAACAAACAAAAATCTTTTTTCATACTAAAACTTAATTTTTGATGTACCGTTCCTATGGCAACTATATGATATAGTTAACCGATTTTAACCAAATTTGGTGAGGATATATAATACCAGCCCTGATGCATATTCAATCAGTTTGGTTCTGATATCTTAACAAACAAAAATCCTTTCCATACTAAAACTTCATTTTCGATGTACCGTTCCTATAGCAACTATATGATATAGTTAACCGACTCTATCCAAATTTGGTTAGGATGTATAATACCAGCTCAGATGCATATTCTATCAGTTTGGTTCTAATATCTTAACAAACAAAAATCTTTTCCATACTAAAACTTCATTTTCGATGTACCGTTCCTATGGCAGCTATATGATATAGTTAACCGATTCCAACCAAATTTGGAGAGGAATGTATAATATCAGCTCAGATGCATATTCTATTAGTTTGGTTCTGATATCTTAACAAACAAAAATCTTTTCCGTACAAAAACTTCATTTTCGATGTACCGTTCCTATGGCAGCTATATGATATAGTTAGCCGATCTAACCAAATTTGGTGAGGATGTATAATACCAGCTCTGATGCATATTCTATTAGTTTGGTTCTGATATCTTAACAAACAAAATTTCTTTCCATACTAAAACTTCATTTTCGATGTACCGTTCCTATGGCAGAGAAGAGCCCAAGGTCGGGATGTATAAATTAGGATGCATATTCTATCAGTTTGGTTCTGATATCTCAACAAACAAAAATCTTTTCCATACTAAAACTTCATTTTCGATGTACCGTTCCTATGGCAGCTATATGATATAGTTAACCAATTTTAACCAAATTTTGTGAGGATTTATAATACCAGCTCAGATGCATGTTCTATTAGTTTGGTTCTGATATCTTAACAAACAAAAATCTTTTCCGTGCTAAAACTTCATATTGATGTACCGTTCCTATGGCAACTATTCGATATAGTTAACCGAATCCAACCAAATTGGTGAGGATGTATAATACCAGCTCATGCATATTCTATCAGTTTGGTTCTGATATCTTAACAAACAAAAATCTTTTCCGTCTAAATCTTCATTTTCGATGTATCATGTATATAGGAGCCCAGATGCATATTCTATCAGTTTGGTTCTGATATCTCAACAAACAAAAATCTTTTCCATACTAAAACTTCATTTTCAATGTACCGTTCCTATGGCAGCTATATGATATGATATAGTTAACCGATTTTAACCAAATTTGGTAAGGATGTATAATACCAGCTCTGATGCATATTCTATTAGTTTGGTTCTGATATCTTAACAAACAAAAATCTTTTCTATACTTAAACTTCATTTTCGATGTACCGTTCCTATGGATGGTATATGATATAGTTAGCCGACTCTATTCAAATTTGGTCAGGATGTATAATACCAGCTCTGGTACATATTCTATTAGTTTGGTTCTGCTATCTCAACAATCAAAAATCTTTTCCATACTAAAACTTCATTTTCGATGTACCGTTCCTATGGCAACTGTATGATGTAGTTAACCGAATCCAACCAAATTTGGTCGGGATGTATAATTCACAGCCCAGATGCATATTCTATCAGTTTGGTTCTGATATCTTAACAAACAAAAATCTTTTCCGTACTTAAACTTTATTTTCGATGTACCGTTCCTATGGCAGCTATATGATATGATATAGTTAACCGATTCTAACCAAATTTGGTGAGGATGTATAATACCAGCTCTGAAGCATATTCAATTAGTTTGGTTCTGATATCTTAACAAACAAAAATTCTTTCCATACTAAAACTTAATTTTCGATGTACTCGTTCCTATGGCAGCTATATGATAATAAACCAATTTTAACCAAATTTTGTGAGGAATTATAATACCAGCTCAGATGCATGTTCTATTAGTTTGGTTCTAATATCATAACAAACAAAAATCTTTTCCGTACTAAATCTTCATTTTCGATGTACCGTCTCCTATGGATGGAAGAAAGGTTTGGGGCAGCCCAGATGCATATTCTATCAGTTTGGTTCTGATATCTTAACAAACAAAAATCTTTTCCATACTAAAACTTAATTTTCGATGTACCATTTCTATGGCAGCTATATGATATAGTCAACCGATTCTAACCAAATTTGGTCAGGAATTATAATACCAGCCCAGATGCATATTCTATCAGTTTGGTTCTGATATCTCAACAAACAAGAATCTTTTCCATACTTAAACTTCATTTTCGATGTACCGTTCCTATGGCAGCATATATGATATAGTTAACCGATTCTAACCAAATTTGGTGAGGATGTATAATACCAGCTCAGATGCATATTCTATTAGTTTGGTTCTGATATCTTAACAAACAAAAATATTTTCCATACTAAATCTTCATTTTCGATGTACCGTTCCTATGGCAGCTATATGATATGATATAGTTAACCGATTTTAACCAAATTTGGTGAGGATGTATAATACCAGCTCTGATGCATATTCTATTAGTTTGGTTCTGATATCTTAACAAACAAAAATCTTTTCTATACTTAAACTTCATTTTCGATGTACCGTTCCTATGGATGGTATATAATATAGTTAGCCGACTCTATTCAAATTTGGTCAGGATGTATAATACCAGCTCTGGTACATATTCTATAAGTTTGGTTCTGCTATCTCAACAATCAAAAATCTTTTCCATACTAAAACTTCATTTTCGATGTACCGTTCCTATGGCAACTGTATGATGTAGTTAACCGAATCCAACCAAATTTGGTCGGGATGTATAATTCCAGCCCAGATGCATATTCTATCAGTTTGGTTTTGATATCTTCACAAACAAGAATCTTTTCCATACTTAAACTTTATTTTCGATGTATAGTTCCTATGGCAGCTATATGATATGATATAGTTAACCGATTTTAACCAAATTTGGTGAGGATGTAAAATACCAGCTCTGATGCATATTCTATTAGTTTGGTTCTGATATCTTAACAATCAAAAATCTTTTCCATACTAAAACTTCATTTTCGATGTACCGTTCCTATGGCAACTGTATGATGTAGTTAACCGAATCCAACCAAATTTGGTCGGGATGTGTAATACCAGCCCAGATGCATATTCCATAAGTTTGGTTCTGATATCTTAACAAACAAGATACAAAAACTTTATATATATACTTTTGGGGGTCCTCTACGCCCCAAACATATGAAAACAAACCCAATAGACATAGAAGACGCAAGCGAGAATGCCGACGAGCTCCCCCAAGTTGGGTGAGGAAGAGGGGGGAAAAGGCAATCTATGAAAAAAAAAAGTGGAGAGATCGATCGTAGATCGTAAGTAGGTAACAATATCGTGTCGACACAGTTTGTGACTGTGATCAAATATGTTGAGCCTGGAAATTGAATCCATTTAGCAGCCGGATGAAAATTTCTCCCAGATGCCGCCGCTCTTCCAGCCGCCATTGTTCCAGCCACCATTGTTATAGGTAGAGGCACCGTTGTTCCAACCGCCATTGAAGTAGATGGCACCACTGTTATTCCAGCCACCATTATTCCAACCGTTGCTCGACGAGCATGCGGAATATGAGTTGACCACAGGAGCTGGTGCACCATAGACTGGACTGGGCGCATGGCTCTCACCGCTGTTGTCCTCATCGACAATCACATTGATGGTCTTCACATACTGCTGTGGTGCTGGCTGCACACGCTGCACCACCGGCTGTGGTGCGGGCACTGGGTAGCTAACTGGAGCAGGCACACGCACCACCGGCTGTGGTGCTGGCACGGAGTACGTCAAAGACTGTGATGTGGGCACCGAGTAGGAAATGGGAGCGGGCGCTGGTTGAACACGCTGCACCACCGGCTGTGGTGCGGGCACTCAATAAGTAACTAGAGCTGGTGAGGAGTAGGTAACAGATGGAACTGAAACTGGAACTGGAACCGAAACTGGAGCTGGTGCTGAGTATGTGATTGGAGCTGAAGCTGATGGTGAGTATGTCACAGCAGTCACAGCCTGTATCTGAACGGAGCTGTCATAGTTGCCGGAGTTGGCATAGCTGCTGGCACCAATGTAAGCACCGGCATAACCACCGCCATAGCTGCCACTGGAACGGGCCGCCGCCGCCTCTGGTTCCAAAACCAATGCCACCGCCAATGGCCTTACGCAGAGCTAACTTGGCGCCAAGCATATCCTGGGCGGGCACACTGAGCGCCAAATGCGCAACAACAACACTAGCGATTAGCTTCATCTCCTCTCTCGCTCTCTCTCTCTTTTATTCCTTTGTCAGTGCGGGGAATGTGGGTGGTGGTTGCGTGTGGTGCCTGGACTGTCTAAAACTCAACTAATGTTTCCAAATGACGAGACGCACAAGTTTATAGGCCAACGCTGCAGCTTCCAAAGAAGAGTGTGTGTGTGTGTTTGTGTATGTGTGTGTAGTTCTAATAATACAAATCTCTTACTCAATGTCGACGTCGACAGAAGCAGCGGCATCGGCAGAAGCGATATTTTGGAACCCCGTCAAGCTGTTTGCTTAATGAAAAAAATTAAGTGAGTATGTTCCCATATTTATACAAGTTTAATTATTTTGTAAAAATAAATAGTTACTCATAGGCCACACCGAAATGCCAAAAACTAAGGCGCGTCCACAGCTAGACATCTATCTATCCATTTATCCAACTTGTATAAATCTGTGAACATACTCACTCAATTTTTTTCATTTTCGTAATTTTAAATAATTTCCTTATTATACCCTGAGCCCATTAAAAATGGGCAAATAAGGGTATAATGCGTTTGGCAGGATGTATGTAACAGGCAGAAGGAGGCGTGGCAGACCCCACAAAGTATATATATTCTTGATCAGGATCAACAGCCGAGTCGATTGAGCCATGTCCGTCTGTCTGTCCGTCTGTCTGTCCGTCTGTCCGTCTGTCCGTCTGTCCGTCTGTTTGAACGCGTCGATCTCGGAAACTATAAAAGCTAGAGACTTCAAACTTGGTATGTAGGTTCCTGGATACCATACGCAGATCAAGTTTGTTTTTATTTTTGGATCGGACCACTATATCCATATAGCTGCCATAGGAACGATACATCGAAAATGAAGTTTTAGTATGAAAAAGTTTTGTGTTTGTTGAGATATCAGAACCAAACTAATAGATTATGTATCGGAGCTAGAATTATACATCCTGACCAAATTTGGTTAAAATTGGTTAACTGTATCATATAGCTGCCATGGGAACGATACATCGAAAATGAAGATTTAGTATGAAAAAGTTTTGCGTTTGTAGAGATATCAAAACCAAACTGATAGACTATGTTTCAGAGCTGGTATTATACATCCTGACCAAATTTGTTTAAAATCGGATAACTATATCCCATAGCTGCCATAGGAACGATACATCGAAAATAAAGTTTTAGTATGAAAAAGTTTTGTGTTTGTTGAGATATCAGAACCAAACTAATGGATTATGTATCGGAGCTGGTATTATACATCTGACCAAATTTGGTTGAAATCGGATAACTATATCACATAGCTGCCATAGGAACGATGCATCGAAAATGAAGTTTTAGTATGAAAAAGTTTTTTGTTTTTTTTTGAGATATCTTAACCAAACTGATAGAATATGCATTAATGTTAGTTTTGTACATTCTGACTAGATTTGGTTCAAATCGGCTTTATATATCATATAGCTGCCATAGGAACAATTGGTCGAAAATAAACTTTTATTGAAGAGTACCTGGGCTCAGGGTATCCTACTGTCGAGCGTGCTCGACTGTAACCGCTTACTTGTTTTTTATTATATACCTATAGGGGAATATATATTAACGTTCAATTCCACAAGTGTAAGTAAAATCTCATGTATTTTATGAAAAAATCATTCCCTAATGTAAAGAGAATAAATCTCAGTGTATGTAACAATGGTCACGAGGCTGTTAAAATTGGTTATTTAAATCAATGTAACACATGCTGTAATAAAAAAGTAATAAAAATTATAATAAAAGTTTTACACTTGAGATATTTCGCTTGTTTGCCAAAAGCTTCACTTATATACATATATGCGTGTATTTATGTTTGTACTTTTGTACAGTGTATTTGGTAATATATTATTTATTATGTGTAGTACACGCCGATGCATATAAAGTCAGATTCATACTGATACTCATATGACTATGGCAAATGCCTGTGGATGGTAATTGGAATGGAAATATCTGTCGATGTGGTAACCGAGCGAGCAAATGCTGTACAAACAAATCCCAAGTCAACTCTTAACTTAAGTCCAGTAAAGCCAAGTCAAGTCGAGTCGAGTCTAAAACTGGATCCACGTCCGTATCATAGAGGGCGCGCTCCGCCTATTTTTATCTTTTGTTGGACTATGCTAAATATTACAAATGCTCGCATGATAGTTATTTTGGTCATAGTGTGTATGCAAATAAGGAAAAAAAATTTTATTACATCACATAATTTTTAGAACCCGCGGGAACCAACAGGTTTAATTTCGCAATCCATATAAGGTCTACATTCACAGCGGTGCTTATTTCTAGATTCTATTATTAACAAAAAACTTATCCGAAATTTTTTCTAAATTGTATTGTAAAAAATGTGGCCTTAATTATTGGAATTGTTTTTTATAATTTTGGGACATATTTTCCGTACTTACTATGGAAAAAACTTATAATGGAAAAAAATTTAAAAAAAATTAAGTTACCCTAAATGCATATTCTATCAGGTTGATTACGATGTCTCATGAAACATAAAAGATTTTCATACTAAGACTTGATTTTCGCCCGATTGGTTCTATTAGAGCTATATGAACTAGGGGTCCGATTTGAACCAACTTTAGTGAGGATGCATAATATCAGCCCAGATGCATATTCTATTAGTTTGGTTCTGATATCTTAACAAACAAAAATCTTTTCTATACTTAAACTTCATTTTCGATGTACCGTTCCTATGGCAACTATATGATATAGTTAACCAAATCCAACCAAATTTGGTCAGGATGTATAATACCAGCTCAGATGCATGTTCTATTAGTTTGGTTCTGATATCTTAACAAACAAAAATCTTTTCCAAACTAAAACTTTACTTTCGATGTTCCGTGTCTATGGCAGCTATGTGATATAGTTAACCGATATTAACCAAATTTGGTGAGGATGTATAATACCAGCCCAGATTCATATTCTATCAGTTTGGTTCTGATATCTCAACAAACAAAAATCTTTTCCATACTAAAATTTCTTTTTCGATGTACCGTTCCTATGGCAGCTATTTGATTAAGTTAACTGATTCCAACCAAATTTGGTCAGGATGTTTAATACCAGCCAACCAACATGCATATAATATTAGTTTGGTTCTGATATCTCAACAATCAAAAATCTTTTCCATACGGCAGACGGCAGACCAGGTTTATTTGCTTGAGAGAGGTCAGAAAAAAAAACAGTTTATGGTTAAGTAGTTGAAATGACAGACGGAGAGACAGATACGAAAAAACGGTGTATATAGGGTTGGCTAGATAAACACATAGACAGAGATGAACGGGATGGATGAGTGTACGAATGAACGGATAAATGGATAGCTAGATGTCTAGCTGTGGACGCGGCTTAGTTTTTAGCATTTCGGTGTGGTCTATAAGTAACTATTTATGAATTATGCCGGTGCTTACATTGGTGCCAGCAGCTTTGCCTGCTCCGGCAGCTATGCCAGCTCCGTTCAGACACAGGCTCTGCCTGCTGTAACCTAATCAGCACCAGCTCCAGCTCCCATCACATACTCAGCACCAGCTCCAGTTTCGGTTCCAGTTCCAGTTTCAGTTCCATCTGTTACCTACTCCGCACCAGCTCCAGTTAGCTCCACCACAGTCTGTGACGTACTTCGTGTTAGCACCACAGCGTGTGCCTGCTCCAGTTAGCTACCCCGTGCCCGCACCACAACAGTATGTGAAGACCATCAAGGTGATAGTCGATGAGGACAACAGCGGTGAGAGCCATGTGACAAGTCCAGTCTATGGTGCTTCAGCTCCTGTGGTCAACTCCTATTCCACAGGCTCGTCGAGCACCGGTTGGAATAATGGTGGCTGGAATAACGGTGGTGCCAACTACAACAAAGGCGGTTGGAACAATTGCGGCTGTAAGAGCGGCAGCATCTGGGCGAAATTGGCATCCGGCTGCTAAATGGATTCAATTTCCAGGCTCAACATATTTGATCACAGTCACAAACTGTGTCGACACGATATTGTTAACTACTTACGATCTACGATCGATTCGAATATATACTTACTCAACTATTTTTATTGTGCCTAGTTCTTAAATACATTGATCGATTACATTGCCCAAACACTATTTGTTTTTCCCATTCCCCCTCTTTCGCTCTCTAAATACCGAAAATAAACTAGTCGGACGGAGCTACAGTCGAGCATTCTCGACTGTCGGAGACCCCGTACTTACTATGTCTATTGGGTTTGTTTTACCAAATATGTGTGTAACAGGCAGAAGGGGGCGTAGAGGACCCCCGAAAGTATATATATTCTTGATCAGGATCAACAGTCGAGTCGATTGAGCCATGTCCGTCTGTCTGTCCGTCCGTCCGTCCGCCTGTCTGTTTGAACGCGTCGATCTCAGAAACCATAAAAGCTAGAGACTTCAAACTTGGTATGTAGGTTCCTGGATACCATAGGTAGATCAAGTTTGTTTTAATTTTTGGATCGGTCCACTATATAATATAGCTGCCATAGGAACGATACATCGAAAATGAAGTTATAGTATGGAAAAGTTTTTTGTTTGTTAAGATATCAGAGACAAACTGATAGAAAATGTATCTGGGCTGATATTAGACATTCTCACTAAATTTGGTTAGAATCGGTTAACTATATTATATAGCTGCCATAAAAACAGTACATCGAAAATGAAGTTATAGTATGGAAAAGTTTTTTGTTTGTTGAGATATCAGAACCAAACTGATAGAATATGCATCTGGGCTGGTTTTATACATCCTGACCAAAATTGGTTAGAATCGGTTTACTATATCATATAGCTGCCATAGAAACGGTACATCGAAAATGAACTTTTAGTATGGAAAAGATTTTTGTTTGTTAAAATATCAGAACCAAACCGAGAGAACAGGCATCTGGGCTGGTATTATACATCCTGACCAAATTTGGTTAGAATCGGCTAACTATATCATACAGCTGCCATAGGAACGATACATCGAAAATAAAGTTTTAGTATGAAAAAAGATTTTTTGATTGTTAAGATATCAGAACCAAACTAAGAGAATAGCATCTGGGCTTATATTATACATCCTCACTAAATTTGGTTAGAATCGGCTAACTATATCATATAGCTGCCATAGGAACGGTACATCGAAAATGAAGTTATAGTATGAAAAAGTTTTTCTTTGTTGAGATATCAGAACCAAACTGATAGAATATGGGCTGATATTATATATCCTCACTAAATTTGGTTAGAATCGGTTAACTATATCATATAGCTGTCATAGGAACGATAAATCGAAAATGAAGTTATAGTATGGAAATGTTATTTGTTAGTTGAGATATCAGAACCAAACTGATAGAATATGCATCTGGGCTGATATTATACATCCTCACTTAATTTGGTTAGAATCGGTTAACTAAATCATATAGCTGCCATAGGAACGGTACATCGAAAAAGAAGTTTTAGTATGGAAAAGATTTTTGTTTGTTAAAATATCAGAACCAAACCGATAGAATAGGCATCTGGGCTGATATTATACATCCTCACTAAATTTGGTTAGAATCGGTTAACTATATCATATAGCTGCCATAGGAACGGTACATCGAAAATGAGGTTTTAGTATGGAAAAGATTTTTGTTTGTTAAAATATCAGAATTAAACCGAGAGAATAGGCATCTGGGCTGGTATTATACAAGTTAACTACAACATTGTTGCACAAGCTAACTACAACATTGTTGCACAACTCTCTCAGTGGCCGCCCTACAAATTGTTAACGTAAGCATTCCAGACTTTGTTGCACTGTGTCGCAACAGAAGTCAAGTAAACAATATTCATCAGAACTCCAATTATAAACATCCGCCAAAAACCAATAATGCTGATAATGCGTACGCAGCACTTCACTTCGAGGAACCCAAAAGTTCAGCTACCGATCGCTCTGCCGCCAACGCCGACGTCGCTGCCGTCTACGCTAACGTCGCTGCCAATAACCCACAGCTAGATTAGGGATAAATTGTTTAAGTCGAAATCAGTCACAATCTTGGATTTGAATAAAACAGTGCAACTTTAATATTCTCCAAGTGTTTTTATTAACTGGCGCCCGAGCAGGGACCAGCGTAGTATTCGAAAGATTAAGTTCGCGAAAAGTATAAAGTAAATTATACTGGCTACGTTGGCCCACTATAAGTTCGCGATATCGAAGTGACTCTTTTCAATTAATTTTGGAAATCGAAGTGAACTTGGTCGGTAAATTAATTTTTATCGGCTCATCGGCAGTCTACACGTTTTGCAAGGCTAGACCCCAGAACAACCTCAGCTAAGTGTGTGTCGCAGGATCCCAAGTAGACAGCGAACAGGAGACATCCGGACCATCGTGAGGAGTAGCTGCATCAACCATGTAACTTAAGTATTAGTGTTAAGACTTACCTAAAAGAAACAAACAGAAAGAAAAATTTTTAAGACATTTACCAAATCAAAACAACAAAGAAATTAGAATTAGTGCATAAATTAAATTAAGTGGAAAATTTTTACAAATTATTAAACCAAGAAATAAATATTAATTGCAAAAAAAAAATATTAAGTGAAAAATTTTACAACATACTAAACAAAGAAATAATTAAGTGTATTAAATAAGTAATTAAGTGGAGAGATAAACTTAAACATTAAATAAAAGAACGTAAAATTATAACTAAGAAATCCACTGCAATCGCAGTATAAATTATCCCAACTTTGCGATTCCCCCGGACCCTCCAAAGTAAAAGGGAAATACCAGCCACTGGTTTTCACAAACTAAAAATATTTAATCATTAAAAGAAATTTAATTCCAAATATCATTTCAATTTGCTGCATACAATTGTATTTAAAATATCTTTTGATTCCCCACAAATAATTTAAGTAACCTCGCACAAAACACATGAACACAAATTTTATACTACACATAAACACAAATAAACTGCGAAAAATCAAACCTTATTAATCTTTTACACTTGCGCACAGCATATCATATTTTCAGTTCTAACACGATTACGCTTATATTTCAATTAAACCTACTATACTTGACCCACTTTGTAAATTACGTTAATGGCAAACCGAAACAATTTAATTAGACCGCCAATATTAGTCCTGGAAGAACAGTTAGAACCGGTAGAACAGTTAGCACAGGAAGGACAGATAATTCAACCTGATAATCAAATAGTTAGTTACAACAACAGTTACAGTTACAGCAACAGATACAGCAAGAGTTACAGCAACAGTTACAGCAGCAGTTAATTCAACCTAATAATCAAAGAGACCTGTTACAACAACATAGGAATTTACAAAGACAACAAGAATTTCAACAAAACAGAGACATGGACGGAGCCAGAAGAGTCGAAATAGAAACTATTATAGGCGAAGTATTAAGCCAACAATTATCAATATTGCTAAAATCACTAAATAACAATACAACAGATTTTGCTAACGCACCCAACGAAGGCATCAATGAAGAACACAGAACGAACTTAACAGACCTAGATCGAGTACCCGATGTAGTGAAAGGAATACGAGAATTCAATGGAAATCCAGCAGAATTCAGCTCTTGGAAATAACTTAAAAGGAACTTCAAAATATTTTGGCAACTTGCATACCATACTGGCAAAAATAACAGGAGATGCTGACACTGCGCTTGAATCGTATAATGTGCCGTTTAATTGGGAAGCTATTTCAAGCTGCCTTACTTTACATTATGCGGACAAACGAGACTTGGGTACTCTAGAATACCAAATGACCACAATAGTACAGGGAAATCAACAATCAGTTGAAGAATTTTTCCAAGTCGTTTACAAACACTTATCTCTCATTCTAAACAAAATAAATTGCATGGGATTGGGTCAAGAGGCAGAAACCGTTATGAAAAAGGCTTATCGTGATAAGGCCTTAGATACTTTCGTGCGAGGACTTCGTGGAGATTTGTCCCGACTACTAGGAATCAAGGAACCAATAGACCTCCCTAGTGCATTACATCTGTGTCTGAAGTTAGAAAACCAAAGTTTCCGATCGATTCACGCCAATGGCAGAGGTCCACCCCCCAATTTCCGAATGAATCAAAAACCAATGTTGACACCTCGACAACTGCAAAATCCGGTTAACCAAGGCTACCGTAATCCGCCTCCCATCCCACATAGGCAGGCTCCATTACAAAATCCATTCTTTGCACAACGACAATTTAATACACCTTTTGGACAGCAACAACCGTTTCCAATAACTCAACAGGTTTCTCCAGGATTTATAAACCAAACAAGACAAAATACCCCTCAACAATTTCCACCATATCAACCAGCTCCGTTAAGGCCTACAGCACAGAAACCTCAACCACGACCAGTACCAATAGACGTAGATAGATCCATACAGACCAGGCAAGTCAACTATATCAATAGACCACAATTTGAAGTTGAAAAAAGACCACCAATTCCAATTAATGACCCAGCAAAAAGACAAAGAAATTTTATTATTCAAGCAGGAGCTAATGAAGAAAGTACAGACACAGAAGTTACATCAACGGACACAGGATATGAACAATTAATGTCAGGTTGCGAAACACAAAACGACTTTGATGAAACCTTAGCAGAAATAACTGAACAAATAGACGAAAACGACGACAGTGAACAATACGACTACACGTTCCTCAATTTTTTAGAATAAGCGACTCCTCGCTTCCTTTTTTCGAGTGCAAGGTGAGGAGTGGACAAATATTAAAAATTTTAATCGATACAGGATCCAACAGAAACAACATTCAGCCAAAATTTGTAACAAAGCCCATACTAAATGAAAATCCGTTTACTGCAGTCTCAGTTGGTGGTAATATTCAAATTACGCACCATAAGAAAGCCAATCTATTCAACGACCCAAACATAATTGTAAAATTTTTCTTATTACTTACCCTTAAATCCTTTGACGCAATATTGGGAAATGACAGTTTAAAAGAATTAGGTGCAGTAATAGATATTAGAAATAAATCAATGACTATCGTCAACAAAATCCAAATACCTATAAAAGAGAAAAAATTTCAATCAGTAAACACAATAATTCCTAGAACCGAACACCTAACAGAAAGCCAGAAAACAGATTTAAGTCATCTTGTAAAACAATTTCCAAATTTATTCTCCGATCCCAATGAAAAATTGACCTATACCACTAACGTAAAAGCAGAAATTCGTACAAACACAGAGACACCAGTATATTCCAAATTTTATCAATATCCAATGTCCTAAAAGGAAGAAGTCAGTAAACAGTTTAATGAACTTTTAAAAATACGTCCATCCCGTTCTCCATATAATTCACCAGTGTGGATTGTACCAAAGAAATTGGACGCTTCAAATGTAAAAAAATATAGAATGGTAATAGATTATAGAAAACTCAATAGCGTGACAATAGCAGATAGATACCCACTACCGGACATTAATGGAGTATTAGCACAGTTAGGAAGTAACAAGTTCTTTTCCGTCTTAGATTTAAAAAGTGGATTTCACCAAATCCTTCTGAATGAAAAAGATATAGAAAAAACAGCCTTTTCAGTAAATAATGGAAAATATGAATTTACACGACTTCCTTTTGGATTGAAAAACGCCCCTTCCATATTTCAGAGAGCACTTGACGATATACTTAGAGAACACATTGGGAAAATTTGTTACATTTATATAGATGACATTATTGTTTTTAGTGAAGACGAAAAAACGCATAAAAAAAATTTAGAACAAATCTTTGAAACTTTGAATAAAGCAAATATTAAATGCCAGTTAGATAAATGCGAGTTCTTTAAAAATAAAGTAGAGTTTTTGGGTTTTGTGATCTCAGACAAGGGTATAGAAACGAATCCAGACAAAGTAGGAGCCATTGCTAACTACCCTACCCCAAAAACATTGAAGGAATTAAGATCGTTTCTCGGACTCTCGGGATACTATAGAAGGTTCATAAGAGATTACGCCAAATTAGCTAAACCTCTTACGACTTCACTGAGAGGAGAAGGCGGACGCGTGTCCAAAGAGGCTTCAGTTAGGAAACCAATCCAATTAAATAACGACGCCCTAGAAGCATTTCACAAATTAAAATAAAGCTTAATTTCCGATGAAGTAATATTGCACTACCCTGATTTTAATAAGGAATTCGTCCTTACAACAGATGCTTCAGACTTTGCTATTGGAGCAGTACTTTCACAAAACGATAGACCGATATCATTCATCTCTAGAACACTTTCACAAACAGAAGAAGGATATAAAACAGCAAAAAAAAAAATGTTGGCCATAACATGGGCAGTAAATTCATTGCGTAGTTATTTGTACGGGGGCTCGAAGGTGAAGATTTACACAGATCATGAACCACTGACACATGATTGCAATTGGAAAGGTGGAATGGCAATCAGAAGATGGAAAGCAAATTTACACGAGTACAATAGGGAACTACTTTACAAACCAGGAAAGGAAAACATAGTAGCTGATGCATTGTCCCGAATACCTAAAAAAATCGAAATTAATTCAGTAACAGCAACCCAACATAGTGCCAGTAGCTCAGGCCATGATCTTATTCCCAGTATTGAAGTACCGATAAACGCATTCAAAAATCAATTATTCATTAACAAAGAACAACCCACAGACTACAAATTTGTCATACCATTTCCCACATTCCATCGACATATAATATCACAATTAAATTTTACCGATGACGACTTAATGAAATTACTAAAAAAATATTTAAACCCAGCAATTGTAAATGGGATCTATACGACAGAAGACATTATGGGACAGATTCAAAGGTTATACCCAGAGAACTTTAGGTCTATTAAAGTTCGGTTTACGCAGCGAAAGGTCGAAGATTTGAAAAACGAAACAGAACAAGAAGAGAAAATCCTACAAACACACAATAGAGCTCACCGAAACGCAGAAGAAAACAAAATTCAACTCTCAGAAAATTATTACTTCCCCAAAATGAAACAAAAAATATCAACACTGGTAAAGCAATGTAGAGTATGTAAAGAAGAGAAATATGACAGACATCCCACAAATCCAGAAATTCATAAAACACCAATTCCAGAATATCCAGGGCACACAATACACATTGACATATTCTCGACAGAAAAGAAACTAGTTTTGACAGCAATAGACAAATTCTCTAAATTAGCACAGACAAAAATCATACAATCAAAATCAATAGAAGATATCAAAAGACCCCTACATGACATTTTATTCTATTTCGGCGTACCCAAATGCGTAGTTATGGATAACGAAAAATCGTTCAATTCAGCCACTATTCACTTCATGCTAAAGGATCAACTAGGAATAGAAGTCTTTAGGGCTCCACCATATAAAAGTTCCGTGAATGGTCAGGTAGAAAGATTTCACTCCACACTCTCCGAAATTATGCGATGCTTAAAAACAAAACAAATTCATAAGACATTTGAAGAATTATTGGATAGGGCAGTTTATGAATACAATTTTTCAGTACACTCCGTGACCAAAAAACGACCATTAGAAGTTTTCTTTGGAAGAAACGTCACCACAGACCCCGAAAAATACGAAAGAAGTAGACAAGACAACATTGACTTACTTAAAGAACAAACAAAAAACTGACTTAGAAACTCACAATAAATCTAGAAACCAAATACAAATCTACACTCCAGGGCAAGAAATATTCGTTAAACGAAACACTAGACTAGGTTCAAAACTATCTCCAAGATTTAAAAAAGAAATTGTCAAAGAAGATAAAAACACCACCATCCTAACTGAAGCCGGGAGAATTGTCCATAAGAGTAATATTAAAAGTTAATAGGTTACCACAGAACTAATGTCCGAAAAACAACTTAGGGAATAAGTACTAATCCTTGTCAGTCCGAAAAAAAAAAAGAAAAAAAATAATAATAATAATAATAATACTTATAATACATTTTGTATTAAAACAAGATGTTGTCCGACTGCGTGTTTCAATCCGATCGTGAAAGGATCGGACCATACACGCACTATAACTTGGTTGTTAACTTACCATATTTTTAATAATTTCAGGATCCCCTTACTTTTATTATTTCCATCCTTGGTGTGGGCAACGGTGGATATAACAAACTATACAGAAGCGCAATCAATTCAAATCTACAGAGGAACAGGGAAGATTAAGATTTCCACAGCAAAAATTATACACATATTAGACTTAGACCAGATAGGGAAGGCACTTAACCAATTAAAATACCACACAGACAACGAACTCAGGACAAGCCACTTACACAGTACATTAAGCCACGAAATAGATCAAACCATTTTGACCCTACATACGATAACATCGAATTTTAAAACAAGACAAGCTAGATCCATTAACTGGCTTGGGTCAGCTTGGAAATATGTTGCGGGAAGCCCTGACCATGACGACCTCATATCCATAGAAGGACATTTAAATAATATAATAAGTAATAACAATGAGCAAGTTATTATTAACAAACAATTCGAGGACAGACTTAATAACCTAACCAAGATATCAAATATGCTAACAAACACTATAAGAAAAGAAAGCCATTTTAGCGACACAATTGCCATAAGTTTACAAAACCAAGTCCGATTAATAAAAGAAGAAATTATTAACATTAAATTTGCAATTCAATGGGCAAGACTTAACATAATAAATTCCTTTTTACTTAACGAAAACGAATTAATTGAAGTCAATAAGATAATAAAAAAAGGAAAAATGCTTGACTTATCGGTTGAAGAAATGTTAGAATTTTCAGATGTATCAATTTTCCATAACAAAACTACACTTGTTTATATTATAAAAATACCAATAGTAGATAAAAATAGACTACCAAAATATAATAATCAGACCCATTGTTAAAAATAACACAATCATTCATCTCAATGTAAACGAAATCTTCTTATCTCAAAATAATATTTTTGGACTTATAAGTAATTGTAAATCTTTTAATAACATTAAATTATGCGATAAAAAACAGATTGTAAACTTAAATAATACTAGTTGTATTCCTAAGTTAATTCAGGGAAAGGAAGCGCTGTGTGAATTTAGTAACGCGGATCACATACCAGAGCTGGAAGAGATCGACGAGGGCATTATCATATTAAACAATTTCAACGGAACGGTACGCTGGAGCAATATGGATCAAAAATTAATGGGTTCTTATCTGGTCCAATTCTGGAATGACACAGTAGTCATTAATGAAAAGGAGTTCGACAATGCTGAGGAAACTATTCTCAAGCCTGGAGTTCCCATCATCCAAATAACCCCAATAGAGAAGCAAAGGTTGAAAATCTTGTCCCTGGAGGCACTGCAAGCTCTTCATATTAAAAACACCAATAAGCTTGAACATTTACAAACACATACTACAATGAATCGCATCGCATCTTTTCGGCCTATTTTTTACTGCGGCAATGGTTGCCATAATTGTTAAACTATTCCTTCACCAAAAGCGGAAAATCATAATTCAGCCATACCCAATCACACCAATAAAAGCAAAAACAAACACGACACCAATAGAAAACAACCACATCAAGATGACCAACTTCAAGCCAAAAAACATCCAACCAGAATTCAACAACATTCCATTCTTTTAATAAAACAAAAAGCCTACTTGAGGACAAGCAGGATTTTGAGGGGGAAGAGTTAACTACAACATTGTTGCACAAGCTAACTACAACATTGTTGCACAACTCTCTCAGTGGCCGCCCTACAAATTGTTAACGTAAGCATTCCAGACTTTGTTGCACTGTGTCGCAACAGAAGTCAAGTAAACAATATTCATCAGAACTCCAATTATAAACATCCGCCAAAAACCAATAATGCTGATAATGCGTACGCAGCACTTCACTTCGAGGAACCCAAAAGTTCAGCTACCGATCGCTCTGCCGCCAACGCCGACGTCGCTGCCGCCTACGCTAACGTCGCTGCCAATAACCCACAGCTAGATTAGGGATAAATTGTTTAAGTCGAAATCAGTCACAATCTTGGATTTGAATAAAACAGTGCAACTTTAATATTCTCCAAGTGTTTTTATTAGCTTACATCCTGACCAAATTTGGTTAGAATCGGCTAACTATATCATACAGCTGCCATAGGAACGATTCATCGAAAATAAAGTTTTAGTATGGAAAAGATTTTTGTTTGTTGAGATATCAGAACCAAACTGATAGAATATGCATTTGGGCTGCTAGTATACATCCTGACCAAATTTGGTTGGAATCGGTCTAAAATATCATATTGCTGCCAAGGGAACAATCGATCGAAAATCAACTTTCAGTACAGAGTACATGGGCCCACTAGTTTTTTTTTTGGGTTAATAAATATTTGTTTTTTTTTCCCCCAAAATACCAAAACTTCACCTTCAGTTAGAGATGACACAACGTGCCAAACATTGTTATACCTCGTGATACGAAAAATTGTAATTTTGAATGTTATTGCTGGTCAGCTCCCTTTTCTATTGGAAAGAAGATTCATTGGAAGATACAATGTAAACTTTGTTCAAGCTTCGGATTGAGCAAATTAATTCTAAAGAGATTTATTTTAATCGGAAAATACTTAATACTTGGGGTGTCTTTCCATTCATTTATTGATATACTGAATAATACCGTAAATGTCTTATCAAGGCTGCAAACCACCAAAATGTTAAAAAAGGTTCGGTTCGATGGCTCGAACCGTTCAGCAAAACTAAGGTTCGGTTCGCAAACCAGTTTCGAACCTTGGTTTTATTTTATTCAAGAAAATATACATGGTTACATGAAGTACATTTTAAAGAAAAATAAAATTTTATAAAAGTCTTAATTAGTTTAATGATGTCTTATTATTTTATGATTGTAATAATGTTATTATATAAAATAAATGAGTTTATTTTGTTTCCGCGCGATTAAATTTACTTCACTTCTCGATAAGATCAAAATTCCAAGAAAAGTTTAGTTTGTACATCATTTAGTACTGCAAAGGAAGTAGCCCCTGTGAGTTGTCGATTAGTATTGGGTAAACACGGCTCATTTAGATGAACTCACTCAATTGTTCAGATTGCTCACATGTTTAGATTGCGCATTTGCTCAGATTGGTCACTTGTTGAGTTCATCTTCTTCTTCTTCCCTCCTTGCTTCCCTTGCGCACTGCTCTTAGCAATTCACGCAAATAATAATTTTGATAATTGTTGACATACATAAAACTAACAAGTAGGCGGTTACAGTCGAGCACGCTCGACAGTAGGATACCCTGAGCCCAGGTCCTCTACACTTAGGTTGAATTTCGACCAATTGTTCCTATGGCAGCTATATGATGTAGTAGACCGATTTTAACCAAATTTGGTCAAGATGTAAAATAACAGCCCAGATGCACCATATATCAGTTTGGTTCTGATATCTCAACAAACAAGAAATTTTTCCATGCTAAAGCTTCATTTACGATGTACCGTTCCTATGGCAGCTATATGATATAGTTAACCGATTCTAACCAATTTTGGTAAGGATGTATAATACCAGCCCAGATGCATATTCTATCAGTTTGGTTCTGATATCTCAACAAACAAAAAATGTTTCTATACTTAAACTTCATTTTCGATGTACCGTTCCTATGGCAGCTATATGATATAGTTAACCGATTCTAACCAAATTTGGTCAAGATGTAAAATAACAGCCCAGATGCACCATATATCAGTTTGGTTCTGATATCTCAACAAACAAGAAAATTTTCCATGCTAAAGCTTCATTTTCGATGTACCGTTCCTATGGCAGCTATATGATATAGTTAACCGATTCTAACCAATTTTGGTCAGGATGTATAATACCAGCCCAGATGCATATTCTATCAGTTTGGTTCTGATTTCTCAACAAACAAGAAACTTTTCCATACTAAAACTTCATTTTCGATGTACCGTTCCTATGGCAGCTATATGATATAGTGCACCGATCAAAAATTAAAACAAACTTGATCTGCCTATGGTATCCAGGAACCTACATACCAAGTTCGAAGTCTCTAGCTTTTATGGTTTCTGAGATCGACGCGTTCAAACAGACGGACGGACGGACGGACGGACGGACGGACGGACAGGACAGACAGACGGACATGGCTCAATCGACTCGGCTGTTGATCCTGATCAAGAATATATATACTTTTGGGGGTCTGCCACGCCCCCTTCTGCCTGTTACATACATTCTGCCATACACATAATACCCTTTTTGCCCATTTTTAATGGGCTCAGGGTATAAAAAGACCAAATAGAATTATAAAGAATAATAG
>JAWNOV010000035.1:0-16077 GCA_035045575.1 Drosophila falleni
AAGCACTGTGATCGGACTTGTATGGGAGTAAGTGACAAAAATAGTTATACGTGTCTTACAGGTCTATAATTTAGACTGTAAGCTTAAAACAATAATATAAAACTACTTTAAACAAAATGGGCGTGGTTATACGCCCATACGCCCATACCACCTATAATATATTTAACAAAATACGAAAATTTATTTCTTACAATACTTTAAATAAAAATAAAAATAATTATAAAGAAAAGTTTTATATGCATTTCATATAAAAAAAAAAAATATATATATATATATATACAACAAATTCATTAATTAATTATCTAATAAATCAAATACAGATTCTTTTAATAATGTTTTTTTACATGGCAATTTTCTTAATCCACTTATAAGAGGATCTGAACTTAATAATAACCTATTTAATAGGTCTATATTTGTTGCGGATCGCGAGATTTTTCTTGTGTGCTGTAGTCTAAATTTTTTTATATCTTTATTTTTAGCCTCTGCAGCTTCCTCAGAGAGCTCTCCAATCGAGACTAATGCTTTATTAATAACCTCAGGACCGTGTATTAATATTTTATGCACCGAAGCTGGCATGTAATACCATGGATAGGTTTCCACAAGTCCTCTTGCTGTCTCCAGCGCATACTCTCTAAATTTTTCAATATTTATTTTGTAGCCAGAATTTAAAGCCTGCAAAACAGTGGCGCATCTGTCAATTAAATTTTTATGTAGGCCTGTAATTTTTGCAGCTAGTCCAGAATTGTTAAAAAATTTACGAGCTGTGTTGCAACGGTGCCATTTAGAGCGCACCACTTTTCAAAAATTATTTTGTACGCTATCGAGCATTGTAAATAATTTCCTATTGCCAATTCGAAGAACCAAAATTAAATTAGTAATAATAAATAAGAACATAAACCAATTTGACATTCACTACACATATAACAATAACAAACACATAACAGATCACTTAACATGCAAAGTACAAACAACAAAAAACAAAAATACCTGCTGCGTTCGGATCAAAATATATTGACGCTGGGCAGCTCCCGGCAGCTGATTCCTTATTATTTAGCTATTAATAATAAAAGATTTGATCATCGGATGCGATCGGCGTAACAACTAAAAGCTTAAGGGAAAGTACAAACACGAAAACGAAACACACTCACAAAAGGTTAATTGGGATAATTTTTGTATTAGACGATATACCACGATAAACAAAGTGTTATGAAGTAAAAATCATAGTTAATACCTGATACAATAATATCCATATTTTGAAAATGTTGTTATAACTTAAATTTGTTAACTTGTTTACTCTTAATACTGGTGTCACTTTCATAGAATACACAACACACAGAATTGCGTAGCGCGTTGTCTAACTTTATGGTATTTTTTCACAACGTGCGAATGGTCACACTCTAAAAATACGTTTGATTTAAAAAGATAATTTATTTATGAGATGATTGACATACTACGAATTGTGAAATTTTGACTTCGGTTTTTTATTTTTGTCATATGGGAGCGACCACTGTGCGATGGCTTGCTGCCAACCATAACAAAACATATTAAAAAAGTATGAAATTTCTAACACAAATTCTGCAAACATGTATAAAATATATTCTTCAATATATTAAGAAATTATCAAAAACAGGTTAGTTACCAACATTGACATTTGACCCAAAATGGCACATGCTGCCAGATCGGATAATATTACAGGGTGACAGCACTTGGACCGGGTGGCAAAATTGGGGCCAGGTGGCAGCGCGTTGTCTCTTTAGTGGCTCATTACTTAAACCATCCAATATGGCAAGAACCCATCAAAACTGTTCAAATTAAACTCTTTGGGGAATTTAAGTAATGAGCCCGTGCCCTTTTCTTTGACGAATTTTGGAGGCGGATCATTGATGGTGTGGCCCAAGTTCTAAATGTCTGAAGGTTAACTGCTGGTCGTTCCAAGCACCCAAATTAACTCTAGGAAGTGCGTTGACATATTGAAAATGAACGTATTGCATTTGCATGTCGATCAAAGTCGCAAAATATTCATTTTTGAACAGAACATCTCATAAATGCACGTTAGCTGTAAGACGTGTTTTTGGCTTGAAATCGATTTTTGGAGTGGTCCGTATGATTTCTGGACTGAAATTTATTATACAACTTGTAGGCGTTGCTGATCCAAAGGACTTACGTCAAAAACATCAAGTAAGATAATCCTAAGGCGCTGAAAATGTCAGTAAGTCAGTCAGGGGAAGATCTGTTCCTAAGCGATTTAAAAGTCTGGTAGATTGTGTGACGAATAGGATCTACTAATTATTTATTGCTAAGAAAGGTTATATTTAACATTAATCTGAAAAAAATAAATAAATTAGTTAACATTTTTCAACATATTATTTAATTTGGTGAAGTGCGGCTATATTTCTGCACTTTGCTTAAAACGAAAATAAATCATAACGGTAAATTTTTCCATGGAGGGTGGTAATTATTATTATCTCTTTTTCTATATCTATAATGCTCTTTCAAAAGATAATCTTAAAATTTTTCTAGCTCCACTCTTTCTATGCGTAAACTGAAAAAACTGGGTGCGGCTATGTATTTGCACCACAGTTTATAGCTGCCATACGAACGATGCGTCGAAAATGAAGTTTTGTATGGAAAAGTTTTTTGTTTGTTGAGATATCACAACCAAACTAATAGAACATGCATCTGGGCTGTTATTATACATCCTGACCAAATTTGGTTAAAAATGGCCCACTATATCATATAGCTGTCATAGGACCGATCGGATGAAAATCAAGTCTTAGTATGAAAAAGTTTTTTGTTTTTAAAGATATCTTAATCAAACGAATATGATATGCATTTAATTTGGTTTTGTATATTCTGACCAAATTTTGTTTAATTCGGTTGCATATATCATATAGCTGCCATTGGAATAATTGGTCGAAATTCAACCTCAGTGTAGAGGACCTGGGCTCAGGGTATCCTACTGTCGAGCGTGCTCGACTGTAACCGCCTACTTGTTTTTTTTTATGCACGACTAGAATCAGTCGACAATGAAAAAATTACCAAGTATAAAAGTTAAGTTAAAGATTACAAATAAAAATAAAATTAAATATAAATTTTGAGCTAAAATAGAAAAACTTGCTCCGCTTGCGGTGAGGTGCGGCTACAGTCGACCATGCTCGACAGTAGGTTACCCTGATCCCAGGTACTCTTTTACAAAAGTTGATTTTCGACCAATTTTTCCTATACCATATATATGATATATGGAAGCACATTAAGCCAAATTTGGTCAGAATGTACAAAACCAACATTAATGCATATTCTATCAATTTGGTAAGAATGTCTTAAAAAACAAAAAAAGTATTCATAATAAGACTTAATTTTCTGCCGATCGGTCCTATGACAGCTGTATGATATAGTGGACCGATTTAAACGAACTTCGGTCAGAATGTATAATACTAACCCAGATGCGTATTCTATCAGTTTGGTTAAGCTACCTCAACAATCAAAAAGCTTTCGACGTATCGTTTTTATGCCAGCTATATGATTCAGTGGTACGATCCAAAAATAAAAACAAACTTGATCTTTCTATGATATCCAGGAATCTACATACCAAGTTTAAAGTCTCTAGCTCTTGTTGTTTCTGAGATCAACGCGTTCAAACAGACTGTTGATCCTGATCAAGAATAAATATACTTTGGGGGGTCTGTCACACCGCCTTTTGCCTGTTACATACATTCGTGCAAAACATATTAAATCCTTTTTTGCCCACTTTCAATGTGCTCAGGGTATAAAAAGTCCACTCTGAGGAAACCGTTTCGAGTCGATTAAGGAGATTTAACGTAAATCGGCACGTGCTCCGAAGGTCATTCCAGAGAGTGACTTTTTGGCATGTATCGAGGATTGGAAAAAATGTTGACATAAGTGCATTCTATCGGGAAGAAATTAATTTGAAGGAACGAAATTATTTGGAAAAAAACCCGAAACTTCTTGATTTATAAACAAATTTCCGGTACTTCTTGCCCAGAGTAGTACTTTATGGGGTCTGCCACGCCTGCTTCTACCGAAAAGGAAAATATAAGTACTTATGTATCAATGGCTAAAGAGCTACGCCAACTACAAAATAACCGAAAATAGACGACGACGGCAGCGTCGCTGCTGCCTTAACGTTGCTTCAACTATGTAATACAAAACGTTGCATCGCTGCAGTTGGATGAAACACTACATCAAAACCAAGAATATATATACGTATATACTATGAAATTTGTCACGCCTCCTTCTGCCTGGTACATGTTTTCAAACTTGTAGTAATATACACAACCAGAGTATAGCAACAGCGAAGGCAATGGTAACAAGTGGGCGGTTACAGTCGAGCACGCTCGACAGTAGGATACCCTGTGCCCAGGTACTCTTCAATAAAAGTTTATTTTCGACCAATTGTTCCTATGGCAGCTATATGATATATGAAGCCGATTCTAACCAAATCTGGCCAGAATGTACAAAACCAACACTTATGTATATTCTATTAGTTTAGCTAAGATATCTCAACAAACAAAAAATTTTTCCATACAAAAACTCCATGTTCGATGTATCGTTCCTATGGCAGCTGTATGATATAGTTAACCGATTTTAACTAAATTTGGTCAGGATGTATAATACCAGCCCAGATGCATATTCTATCAGTTTAGTTAAGATATCTCAACAAACAAACAAAAATTTTAATTTTCGATGTATCGTTCCAATGGCAGCTATATGATATAGTAGTGCGATCCAAAAATTAAAACAAACTTGCTCTGCCTATGGTATCCAGGAACTTACATATCAAGTTTAAAGTTTTTAGCTTTTATGGTTTCTGAGATCGACGCGTTCAACAGACGGACGGATAGACAGACGAACATGGCTCAATCGACTCGGCTGTTGATGCTTATCAGGAATATACACTGCCCGACAACCGATTAGCACACCCTATGCTCCGCGTCTTAAGAGCTAAATATTAAGAAAACGAATAAAGCTTTCAAGTTGAATCTTTTTTCCGTTAAAAGAATACAAAATTATACACGAGAATAAATGATATAATGATATGATATTAACTTTATTAATAACAAATTAAATGAATTCAAACGAACTTAACATAAAAAATTAACTTTCATTTTTGCGACATTTGATTAGCACAGTCAATTGAAAACTTAAAATAACTAAAAAAATAGATTCAAACTTTATTCAAATAATTTTTTTAAATTAGTTTAAGCATTTTTGATGTGTTCTGTAAAATATTTAATAATGTGTTTAGCTTCCACGGTTAAGTATGACTTCATACATCCGACTTGGTAAGGAGTCATATAATTTTTTAATGTAGTCGAGTGAAATAGCCTCCCAGGACCTTTTAATTCCTTCAATGAGTTCAACTTCAGTTGAATATTGTCTGCCGGACTCGTACACCTTGCGTGCTAGCCATCCCCAAACATTTTCTGTAATATTCAGGTCGGGCGAGTAAGGCGGCCATGTTATAAATTCCACGTTCTGACCCTCAATCCAGGATTTTACGATCCTGGCTGTGTGGATAGGTGCGTTATCCTGCTGGAACTTCCATTCCAAGGGTCCAAAAATATCCTTTACTGCAGGAAAAGCCGTTTCCAGTACACCTTTGTACGCAATGGCATTCATTCGGCTGGTTAGAAATTGCAGTTCTATGGTACCAAAGTAAGTAATAGCGCCCCAGACCATGACACCACCTGCACGGCTATGCAACCGATCCAAGGTATGTTTTCCTTTCTGAGATCATGAAAGCAGTAGGCATAGCCGTCAGGACCCTCCAAATTGAACTTTTTTTCATCCGAAAAGACTACACGCTCCCACTCCTTGGTCCAGGTCATATTCGATCGACAGAAATCAAGCCGTTGCATCTTTCGAAGTTGGTTTAGTAGTGGTTTTTTCTTTAGTTTTAGACGCTTTATATGTTCAGCTTTCGATATAACTCTTTGTACAGTCCGAACGCACGCTTTAACACCAGTTTTTTCTTTTATTTTGGCGGCGGAGTCGTGAAAATTAGATGCGTGCCTTAATATAATTCGCTTGTCAGCTGCTGTTATCACTGATGAGGGCCGACCTTTTATGTTTTTTCCATAGGTATCCTCATTGTTTATGTATGAGGAAATAACTTTACGGCTGCGTTAAATATTTTTGGATATTTGACGAATCGAGTGACCATACTCCCTGTAAGCCTTTATTTTGGCATTTTCAGACTCATCCAACGGTTTTGCTTTTCCCATTATTACTTTATTTTATTGATAATCGATCACAATAAGTAAATAATAACTATAATCAGTCAAACACCGCAACCTACGCGCAAAAATTGACACTAAAGCGAAAATGTGCTAATCGGCTGTCGCATGCATTTTTTTCGCACTTCAAAGAAAACAGCAAAACAAAATAACGGTTCAACTCCAGAACTCAAGGTTATTCTCAGAATGAGTAAAAATGATGAAGAATAGAATAAAAAAAGTAATATGCATGAAACATATTCAAAGATCTGATTTATTTGCCTTTAAACTGATAGGTTAGAGAGTGTTCTAATTGGTTGTCGGGCAGTGTATATACTTTGTTTGGGTCTGCCACGCCCCATACATACATTCTGCTAAAAACATTATACTCTTTATTGCCCATTACCAATGGGCTCAGGGTATAAATATTAGACATCTGATGATGGAGAAATGCGGATAGACGGAGGGAGGGGTGGTATAAATATAGATACTTATGTATAATAAAACGGACCAATGGCTATAGAGCAGTAGTTGACACGCGCAGCACGCCGTGTATGGGGATTTTCTCTGCCGCAGCGCTGCCTGCACATGTACTGTATAAAACTTCGTGTGGCATCGTTGCTACGACACTTTGCTGTTAAGTCACTGTCGTGAAGCTGTTACAGGGCTGTTACGCTGTAATGGCGCACACTTGGGCAGCAGGCCGAAAAGCGTGGCAAAAATCATTTTTTGGACGAAAGCGTTCGTAAAAAGTATAAAATGCATTCTTGAAAGATTACGAATCCAAAAGATTTTTGAAATCAGGTAAAAAATAGCCACTCAAATTTGACCAATTTTTCAGTGCGCACAAAAGTGTGATGATTTTATAAAAAATCCAAACTTTAAAACTGTTTTGATGACAAGTTATATGACCGATCTTTATGTTTTCGTTACCTGTTTACCTTTTATACCTGCAACGTTTAAAAAAAAACACTAAAGTTGGGCTATTTTTCAATTTTGATGGAAAAAAATGAGATCACACCTCCGACCGCCACTATCCCACTATTACAGGAAGCTTGGGTATTCAATACCCCGGTTTTGCCTGCATCTAGGCGCGCCTAAGCATAGTTATTGTACAAAAACTGATGCAAGCTCGGAATAAAATGGTGGTAGAAGAGGAAGAGCGCAGTGCAATTACATACGTTTTCGCTATAAAGATGAAAAATTTTTTTTTTGTATTTAGCGTAATAAAATATTTAATAGTTAACAATGCTGTTTTAAAAATGAAAAAAGATTAAAATGTATGTTTCGGACAAAATATAGATTTATTTTTTTAATTTTACATGTAAAATAATACTAACTATACTACCCACAATCCTTTCCTTATCTTATGAGCAAATTATAATAACTTTTCCTTTTTTATCAATACTACACTTCTTCATTATCTTCATCAATTCCTACACTTAAAATGGTTTTTTTTGTAAATATAGGGTTTTTTTTATTTTTAATATTTTTTGGGGGGGGGTTTTTGTTTGTGTGGGGGGGGGGGTGGTTTGGTTTTTGAGGGGGGAATTTGTGGGTTGTGTTTTTTTTTTTGGTTGTGTATTTTTATATATTTTTTTTTTTTTTTTTTTTTTTTTGTATATAAAAAAATACATAACTTATTCAACTTGGAATAAAAGAGATCTTTAGAGATCTTAAAAACTAAAAACTTAACATTTCCATTTTTCATTTGGTTAATTTAAAATTATTTTTGAGATCAAATAATTTGAAGAGTTTATAATGAACAAAAATATTAGACTATCCACGAGTTTTTCTGCAAAAATAGGAGCATGTCAACGTGTTTCGCCTTAAGAGAAGCCCGACGATTAGATGTAATAAGTCCAGCCTTACTAAACATGCGCTCCGATTCGGTTGATGTTGCAGGCACACATAAAAATTTTGGCACAAGAGGTTTTATTCCGGCTTCACTATACTGCAATTAAAAGAACGCTGTTTATATATTCTCCTAAGAATAGTCCAAATTTTTATAGCAACCTTCCAATATTTTAAGGGCTCCACGTCCTCAGCACAATGCTTTTTATTGAAATATTGCCGAAGCTCCACAATGGCGTCTGCCCTTTTTGTTCGTGGTAAATCTTCAATATTTTTTTGGACGAATTGAAATAGCGTTTGGCGATGTTGAGTTGGTGTTGGTGGCTCTGCTGCAGGGAGAAGGGAATCTTCGGATGGATTTTTAAGGAGTGTCATCTCATTTTCCAGAAGCTTTTCGGCATGAACAACATTGGAAGGACAACGGAAGCCTTGTTTTTTTAAATCTTGGGTCAATTAATGTTCCAATTCGCGGCAACGAACGCTCCTCATATTTTGACATTCTCTTTAAAATGTTGTTCATTAAAAATATGCAAGCTTCTAGACCCTCGCTTGTCTTAAGATTTGACTTCATGGACTCTAAATTGTGCAAAAGACCACAAGTTACCGGTATACATAATGATATTGTCACTCCATCTTTAGAGACCTGATTGGGGGCAGTGTCAAATGGAGCGAGCAAAAGCGATAAGTCCGACAGGAGTTTCAATTCGTCCAGAGTAAATGGCTGAGGTGCTTTTGAAGTGGTTAGAAATACTTTGCCTATTGCCTCATGCGTCTGTAAAATTCTCTTTATTATATGGTATGCGCTGTTCCATCGAGTAGAGACTTCTTGTTTAAGACTATATTTTTTTTCTGTACTTTAATAGTCTTTTAACTTTTTGTAAGCGACTGAACTGCTTTTAAAATACGCTACAGTGCTTTTGCATTTAGTTAATAAAAAGGCCAAACAATCTAATTTTAGGCAGTCCTGCACAACTAAATTAATTGTGTGGGCAAAGCAAGGCATATTGCGTTTTTGAAGTATTTCGCACGCTTTGACCATTAAACTGGCACTGTCGGTAACAATAGCAACGATTTTGGAAGATATGCTCCATTTGTTAAAAACATCTTGCAATGATTCAGCAATGTTTTGTGCTGTATGATTTGTCTCGCAAATCAACTTGTTAGTTGACAAAGCGGCAGTACGCAACTCAAATTCTTTCAAAACAAACGTGCACGTCACTGTCAAAAAAGTTTCATTTGCCTGCGATGTCCAAAGATCAGTTGTTATTGCGCAGTGGTCAATTTTCCTCAACATATCCAAGAGTTTTTCGGATTTTTCCTCAACTTGCTTTGCCATAAGCACATTTCTCAGTGTCCCGCGAGAAGGCAACTTGTAGCGCGGATCGAACACATTAAGCATATTGCGAAATCCAGAGCCATCACAACCGCAAACGGGCGCATATCTGTGGCTATGTACTTGATAACTGCCATTTCTAGGTCAGCTTTTCGTTTTAAATTGCAATCATAATTTCTGCTAACAAAAGCATTAATTTTTGATGATTCCGGTAATTCCGCAACGTTCAATGTCGGATGCACACGCTTCAGGTGGTCGTAGAGATTGGACGTGTTTCCACTTGTTCTATAAACTTTTTCGCAAGAGCGACACTTTGCCGACATACCATCACTTGATTTTATATAAAAACTTCATACTTTTGATTTTCCAACTCTTGGTCTTTTTGCTGAACTATTTTCCTCATCCAAGTTGTTTTTTTCACCTTCCTTGTCATCTACGAATTTGTATGTACATACATACATACATATGTCAGTAAAAACTCTTTTCACAGTGAAATATGATAATTACCCCTTTTTTTTGATTCGACAAGTATTTCTCCATGCCCAGAGCCACCAACTCTAGTTGAAATTAAACTAAAACAAATTTTCATTAGTAAATCTGTTGTAATTAAGTTTCTTTGCACTTTTCTTACCCGAACTTTTACCGCCAAGCCTCTTGTCTTGCGCCAATTTAGGTGATGTGCAAATACTCATTACTATCGATAGTGAAAAAAAACTATCGATGGTGGCGTAGAAACGTAAAAATTCGATACATCGATAGTGCCATCGATAGTTTGCCAGCACTACTACATGCTTGCCTGTTTAACGTTTCAACGTGTCTCAATGTCTGTCACCGTCTGTCCTTGTCCATGTCTATCTGTCCTGTATGTTTGCTGTGTCTGTCATGGTCTTTCCTTGACTTTGTGATATATAATTGGACCCCGGATTTAAAAAAGTACATGACTCTATTGGGTTTGTTTTATGTGCATAACAGAAGGAAGGAGGCGTGGCAGATCCTATAAAGTATATATTTTCTTGATCAGCATCAATAGCTGAATCGATCTGAACACCTAGATCTCAAAAACTATAAGAGCTGAAGAAACCAAACTTGGTATGTAGATTCCTCTTTATTGCAGGCAGATCAAGTTTATTTCAAAATTTGACGACGCCCCCTAAACAGCCTACAAACCGACGTAGAAAATTTCATATAAGAGCAATTTAAAAGCTAGAGATTTCAGATTGTGCATAGAGAAGAGTGTCCTAGATTTATGCGCAATTGTGTTTCTGTCATTTAGGGAAATGTTCAAGCAATGACAACTCGATTCGTTTTTATTTCGGTCGGGTTTTTTCGAGACCGGTTTTCTGGGCTCAAACAAAAATAGGGTCTTTAGGGTATATCAAAAAAGTCCTATTGAAATTTTGGTCGAAACGCCATATACTATATAAACTAGTGGGCCGGTGCTACAGTCGAGCATACTCGACAGTCGGAGACCCCGCACTTACTAAGGAAAAAACTTATAATGAAAAAAATTAAAAATAATTTAGTTAACTTAAATGCATATTCTATCAGGTTGATTACGATGTCTCATGAAAAATACTAAGACTTAATTTTCGCCCGATCGGTTCTATGAGAGCTATATGATATAGTGGTCCGATTAGAACCAACTTAGGACAGAATATATAAAACCTAGTCTTATGCATATTCTATAAGCTTGGTTACGATGTCTAATAAAATTAAAAAGCTTTTCATACTAAGACACGATTTTCGCCCGATCGATCCTATGACAGCTATATGTTATAGTGGTCCGATTTAAACCAACTTTGGACAGGATACATAAAGCCAAGTTTTATGTATATTCTGTAAGTTTGGTTACGATATCTTATAAAACAAATAAGTTTTTCATACTAAGACTTGATTTTCGCCCAATCGGTCCTATGACAGCTATATGTTATAGTAGACCGATTTGAACCAACTTTGGCAAGGATGTATAAGACTAACTCAAATGCATATTCTATAAGTTTCGTTACGATATCTCATAAAACAAAAAAGTTTTTCATACTAAAACTTGATTTTAGACCGATTGTTCCTATGGGCGCTATATGATATAGAGGTCCGATTCAAAAAAGAAACAAACTTAACCTGCCTGCAATATAGAGGAATCTACATACCAAATTTGGTGTCACTAACTTTTAAATTGCTCTTATAATTGGGATATGAAATTTTTTTTTTCGATTTGTGGGCGTTAAAAGGGGCGTGGCCGAATTTTGAAACAAACTTGATCTGCCTGCAGTATAGAGGAACCTATATACCAAGTTTGGTGTCTCTAGCACTTATAGTCTCTGAGATCTAGGTGTTCATACAGACAGACAGACAGACAGACAGACAGACAGACAGACAGACAGACGGACAGACAGACAGACAGACGGACATTGCTATATCGACTCGGCTATTGATGCTGATCAAGAATATATATACTTTATGGGGTCTGCCACGCCTCCTTCTGCCTGTTACGCACATGTTCGGTAAAACAAACCCAATAGACCCCTGTACTTTTTTTAAGTACGGGGTCTAAAAAGGCTGAAAGACTTGCACAAAAATTATCCCTGACCCCAATTCCTGTTAATAAATTGATCCCCGTGAGCTGAAGGGATAATTTCAAGGCTGCCACTGAGGTATGAAATTCATACTATAAGTGGATCCTTATATACCGTAGATGGTGCCAAACAGATCCCTACACTTAAACGCATTTTTTAAATTTAATTTCAAATAAAAAAATAAAATTATTAAAGACCGTTTTTGATTCCCCTTTTTACGCTTTGCTCATCTGTAGACCCTTATTTCATGAGAGCCCGAAAATTACATAACATAAAAATAAACATTTAAGTTTAAAGTTTGTCACTCCAGTTTGAAGAGTGTCAAAGGGGAGAGAAGTTACAAATATAATTTTAAGAAATAGATTAAAAAAGTATGAAATTTCTAACATAAATTCTGCAAAAATGTATAAAATATATTCTTCAATATATTTAGAAATTTTTAAAAACAGGTTAGTTACCAATTTTGACATTTGACCCAAAATGGCACATGCTGCCAGATCGGATAATGTTTCAGGGTGACAGCACCTTGGGTGGCAAAATTGGGGCCAGGTGGCAGCGCGTTGTCTCTTAAGTGGCTGAGCAACTAAAAATAGCCAGAACTAGCTATAAAATAGCTAAGTTGACAACAGTGAAAATGTTTGTAGTTGTGTTTATTTTCACAGGCAGCAGTTTTTTAGCTTTTTAGTTTTTCATTCTCCTTCGTTGTGAAAACATTGGCATCACTGACAAAAAATGCAAATTTTAAAATGCAAAAAACTCAATAAAAAATAAGTATATTTGATGAAAATTAAAATTTAGAAATTTGACAAAATTAAGCTTAACATTTTAATAAAGGTTTGAAGTTCGTCAGCCCTCGGGAAGAGAAGTTAGAAAATTTAATTCTAAAAAAAAAAAATTATATTGAAAAATCAAGAAAATTCTAAAAAAAATTATGCAAAAATTAAAAAAATTTTAAAAAATAAAAAAATAAAAAATTAAAAATCCGAATTTAAGTACAAAATCTAGAAACACCCAAAATTGGGAAATGTACTTGTTTTTTTGAGTACAAAAAATCGAACCAGATCGGAAACTTTTACCGGATGGGCAACCCTCGGTTTTAAGCACGTTGATTGGAAAATTGCCATAAAAAATTCTGAGCAACTATTAATTTTAAAAAATTGTATTTCTAACTATTTTGTATATTTTTTATTTTATTCAATAATTAGCTTGTTTATTATATTGTATGTTTTTATCTATCTATTTATTGTTCAATAATATTATTAAATTATATAATTAGCTAGAGCCGGTGAAAATAACATTTTTATTTAAAAATTGCTTAAAATGCTTAAATGGAAATAAAATCTTGAGATGAAATGTTGAATTCTTGCTATGCTAGTCGAGATCCCGACTATAGGACACCCGTTACTTTTTTTTTAAATATATACACGTATATATTAAAGTACTTTAAACAAATTACACTAGGCAACAAAATCGCACTTTTTGCGAGTTACAGAAACCAGACCCACTTTTTTGGATAGATTTCGGGCCAAAACCGACGAAAAACATTTTTTTTATTTATGGTGAGATTTTTTTTTTTAGAATTTTTCAAAATTTGGCTTTTTTTAAATACTTTTTTTCAGATGTGCGCCCACATTTGTCATCATTACTCTAGAATGCCAAAACCGATTTATCAAAGCTTTACTTTATCTAAAAGCTAATGAATATATCTATATTTCATTTATACACCGTCTTAGATTTAAACCAGTAGTTTAAGAGATATCAATTTTGGAATTAAGAAAATTATGACTTTTTCTTAGCTTTTTTCTTAGCTTTTTTCACTGAAAATTCGAGGAAAACTCGAAACAATTTTTTTTTACATTTTATTAACTATTTTATTTGCGTAGCTGTTGTTATTACGCGTTGTTTAAGATATAATTCATTAAAATCTATGGTGAGACGGCGATATGATATTTTGTTGAATCGAGGCATGTTTTTGTCGACTTTTTTGACTTCGTTGTGGTGTGGCATGACTTTTAGTATGAAAATTTTTTGTGTTTTTTGAGATATCTCAACCAACCATTGTGACCAGAACTTTTTGAACTTGAAAATAAGTTGAGGGGTTGAGGTTGACGAAAAGTACGAAAACAATTTTATTATGTGGCTGCAGATGATAACAAAAACATACCAGAAACTGGAACATTACTAATTCCATTTTTAGAATCTATCGACCCAATCATTTGCCAACTAAATTTACGATTCGCGGCACTTTTAAATGTTTCTGAGGATTTGAATTATTAAACAGGCTGTAACACTAAATCCAAATTGGACAGTGAACTTGAAATCATACAAAGAATTTCACAACGATTTTTGTCACATCAGTATTAGCAGATCGTTTATTTAGCAAGTTTCAAATAAATTTGAGCCACTTACGAGCATCTATTGGACAAGAGAGACTTAGCAGTCTCCGTTTGCTATCAATCGAACATCTCCAAATATGGGTAAAATAATTTATGATTTTCTATTTTGCCCCGGGCGCAATTTTTCGTCGCAACGGCGCTGCATATAAGCAATAAAACAAATTTTTCGCAACTGTTGATTTTCGACTGATCGGTCCCATGGCAGCTATATGTTTTAGTGGTCCGATTCCAACCAAAGTTGGACAGGTTGTATAAGAGATGTACGATACAATACGAGATTCTTAAATTGTAAGTTTGGTACAGATAACTTAAAAAATAAAAAAGTTTTTCATACTAAAGCTTGCTAATCGACCGTTCGTATTGATCGTTCCTATGGCAGCTATATGATATAGTGCTCAGATTTCAACCATATTTGGTAAGGATGTGAAAAACAATTAAAAATACCCAATTCACGAGTTTGATTGAGGTATCTCAAAAAAACAAAAAGTTTTTTATACTAAAACTTAATTTTCGACCGATCTTTCCTATGGAAGCTATATGATATAGTAGACCGATTTGAACCAACTTTGGTGAGGATGTATAAGGGTTACTTAAATGCATATTCTATAAGTTTGGTTACGATATCTCATAAAACAAAAAAGTTTTTCATACTTAAACTTGATTTTAGACCGATCGGTCCTATGGCAGCTATATGATATAGTGGACACATTTAAACCAAAATTGGTAAAGATATAAAGGACAACATGGAATACACAATGTGTGAGTTTGGTTAAAATATCTTAGAAAATAAAGTTTTTCATACTAAAGGTGGATTTTTGACCGATCGTTCCTATAGCAGCTATATTGAATAGTGATCCGATTTGAACCAAATTTGGTAGGGATATATAACACATTTCCAGTATACAACCTGTGCGATTGGTTGATATATCTCAAGAAATAACACAACCTTTCATACTAAGCATGGATTTTAGACCGATTGTACCTATGGCAGCTATATGATATAGTCGACCGATTTGAATCAACTTTGGTCACAATGTGTAAAACAATAACAAATTCAAATTCTGTGAGTTTGGTTGAGATATCTCAAAAAACACAAAAAATTTTCATACTAAAAGTCATGCCACACCACAACGAAGTCAAAAAAATCGACAAAAACATGCCTCGATTCAACAAAATATCATATCGCCGTCTCACCATAGATTTTAATGAATTATATCTTAAACAACGCGTAATAACAACAGCTACGCAAATAAAATAGTTAATAAAATGTAAAAAAAAATTGTTTCGAATTTTCCTCGAATTTTTTAGTGAAAAAAGTTAAGAAAAAGTCATCATTTTCTTAATTCAAAAATTGATATCTCTTAAACTACTGGTTTAAATCTAAGACTGTGTATAAATGAAATATAGATATATTCATTAGCTTTTAGATAAAGTAAAGCTTTGATAAATCGGTTTTGGCATTCTAGAGTAATGATTACAAATGTGGGCGCACCTCTAAAAAAAAAGGAGTAAAAGAAAGCGAGATTTTTGAAAAATTCTAAAAAAAAAATCTCCATAAAAAAAAAATGTTTTTCGTCGGTTTTGGCCCCAAATCTATCCAAAAAAGTGGTTTTGGTTCTTGTAACTTTTGGGCTGTTGCCTAGTGTTATTTGTATTGCTTTGAAGCCCTTAATTCGCCAGAACTT
>JAWNOV010000036.1:0-38228 GCA_035045575.1 Drosophila falleni
ACCCTCTAGTGCCCAAATTTTCTTTTCCAAGAAAAAAATTATTTTTGGATTCAGTATGTATCAAAAGTGAATGTTTGTTTTAGAAAAACTTTTACTTTTGCACGGATCGAGTTTTATAGTACTATATCCTTGGACCGCCTAGAGGCGGCTTTGGGAAGGTATGCCAACATAAAATTAGGTAATCAATTCTTGTGTTTACACGTTTTATTATAAATCATATAAAGAAAGGCTCCAAAAACAAATAAAATAACAATTAAAACTAAAGTTACTTATATTCACAAAGCTTCAAATATTTTTGTCCCAAAAGTTGAATTACTTATTTGTGATGAAAATCATAGAAACAGTCTTTTTTCTGGGAAAAGCACAGGTTTATATTACATTTACGGCAGACAATTTGAGTTTCGGAAGTACAGTCAGCAAGCTTACAGGTTTTTTTGTCAGCTCGTGATAAAAACATTGGAAAATGCTCGACGGTATCATAACGTACATCATTAATCGGAAGAAAAGTTTTCTTCCCTGTGCATTTATTTTCCTTTCCATGAACTTGTCGCGGGCGCCCGGGTCTCCAGATAAGGAGTTTGTAGCATGCAAAGCACATATGCGACCTCTGTTCGGAAGTTTGGCAATTGGTATTTTGTGTTATTAGCGTCGGGCTGGTTTATTCGGTGGAACAAAATGTAAGCGTTTACCATGGCTAAATCAAGCACATGTGTAAATAGTCGATTTGTATACTTGTTGCTCTTTACGGGATTTTTATATCGACCAATCCGACATATGTAGCACTTTTTCAATCCCTTCTTTATCTTCCTCATTGACAGGAAGCGCTGCCTCGCAAACATCATCAGTCAAATCGTCCTCCAATTCTTCTTCTCCGTCCGTATCAATGTCAAAATCAATTGAACTTAAAAATTTTTCAATCTCCACGTCGGAAAGAGCTGATAGCTTATTCACTTGTCGTCGTTTCATGTCTACTGAAGCAATTATTTGTACTTAAATATGTCATAGATTGTTCCACTTTCAAACTTACCTTATAATTTTTTTTCCCGAATTGTCCCAAGACCGCCTCTAGACGGGATACCTTATAAAAGCAATAGAAAGCTAACGAAAACTTATTTTTAGTGTGGGTTTCGTATTTTGAGTCCTTGAGACTATCAGCAACACGATACAATTTTTTTTCCAGCAGCAAACTTTTTATAATATTTTAAATAAATATTTATATTTTGCACTTTTTACAAAATAATTATTTCGTCCGAGTTGCACAAATTTTCTGCTTCAAATGACTACAGCAGCTTGCGCAAGCTCTAGTATGTATTCCAAACGCAACGAACTTAATTTTTGGACTTCCCCGAATTAGGAAAAACGCAAAGCCGAGTCAAAATGAATGAAATGAATAAAATAACGGTGTTTTTAACCTTACCCGTCTAGAGGCGGTCTTGGGCACTAGAGGGTTAAAGTAGCAGTAACAGAACGATTATTTTCATAAAAAATTTGGACGATTTGCAATCGTTGTTCAAGTGTGTAGCGTTCCATGATGAAATGTATACTAATGACGTTTACAAATGACAAGCGAACAAAAAAAAATTGTGCGTCGTTCGCCGTCAATATCGGAAAAAAGTTGAAGCGCAGCTATTGGACAACGCTTTATATGACGAAATTTCATCGTCTGTTGTGTTGGGCACACCATAAGCAAATATATTTAGACCCCGTACTTAAAAAAATAACAGGGGTCCATTGGGTTTGTTTTACCGAATATGTGCGTAACAGGCAGAAGGAGGCGTGGCAGACCCCATAAAGTATATATATTCTTGATCACCATCAATAGTCGAGTCGATATAGCAATGTCCGTCTGTCCGTCTGTCTGTCAGTCTGTCTGTCTGTACGTCTGTCTGTATGAACACCTAGATCTCAGAGGCTATAAGAGCTAGAGAAACCTTGGTATGCAGGTTCCTCTATACTGCAGGCAGATCAAGTTCGTTTAAAAATTCGGCCACGCCCCCTATATCGCCCACAAATCGGAATGAAAAATTTCATTTCCAAATTATTAGAGCAATTTAAAAGCTAGTGACACCAAATTTGGTATGTAGATTCCTCTATATTGCACGCAGGCTAAGCTTGTTTCTTTTTTGAATCGGACCACTATATCATATAGCGTCCATAGGAACAATCGGTCAAAAATCGAGTTTTAGTATGAAAAACTTTTTTTTTATGAGATATCGTAACCAAACTTATAGAATATGCATTTAATTTAGTCTTATACATCCTTACCAAAGTTGGATCAAATCGGCCCACTATATCATATAGCTGTCATAGGACCGATCCGGCGAAAATCGAGTTTTAGTATGAAAAACATTTTAGTTTTATGAGATATCGTAACCAAACTTATAGAATATGCATTTAAGTTAGTCTTATACATCCTGTCCAAAGTTGGCTCAAATCGGTCAACTATATCATATAGCTGTCATATGACCGATCCGGCGAAAATCAAGCCTTAGTTTGAACAACTTTTTTTTATGAGATATCGTAAACAAACTGATTGAATATGCATAAAACTTGGCTTTATATATCTTGTCTAAAGTTGGTTCAAATCGGACCACTATATCATATAGCTCTCATAGAACCGACCCGGCGAAAATCAAGCCTTAGTATGAACAACTTTTTTTTTATGAGATATCGTAAACAAACTGATTGAATATGCATAAAACTTGGTTTTATATATCCTGTCTAAAGTTTGTTCAAATCGGACCACTATATCATATAGCTCTCATAGAACCGATCGGGCGAAAATCAAGTCTTAGTATGAAAATCTTTTATGTTTCATGAGATATCGTAATCAACCTGATAGAATACGCATTTAGGTTAATTTAATTTTTTTTAAATTTTTTTCCATTATAAGTTTTTTCCATAGTAAGTACAAGGTCTCCGACTGTCGAGTATGCTCGACTGTAGCACCGGCCCACTACACATTAAATAAGCTTGGTCACACATAAAAACAAAGTTTAGCGGTAAATTTTCAAAATGGGTCCACGCACAACTATTAAACAGCGAGAATTGATGCTCAAACATTTCAAAGATGGAAAAACTCAGCGGAATATTGCTGAAATGGTTTGTTTGAGTCCAAGTACTGTGTAGTACATCATCCAACGCTTTGTTCGAGAAAATCGTGTGGCAAATAAGGGTCGAAATGCCCCTAGCAAAATATTCACAGAGAACGAGGAGAGACGTATAGTCCGGAAAATCAAAGCCAATCCAAAGATATCGGCTCCAAAATTGACTGAAGATGCTAAGAAGGATATGAGCAAGAAATGTTCCGTGACTTCAATGGCCGAGGAGCTCGAGAAAAGCCATTTTTAAGCACGAAAAATCAGCTATGCAGATTAAAACTTGCCCGGGAGTACGAAACTCGTCCAGAATCCTTCTGGAATGAAGTTATATTTGCAGACGAGTCCAAGTTCAACATATTTGGCTCTGACGGAATGCAGTATGTTTGGCGAAAGCCAAATACGGAGCTTCAAAATAATATTTAAAGCCAACAGTAAAACATGGCGGTGGCAGTGCTATGGTTTGGACCTGCATGGCGGCTTCAGGCGCGGGAAATCTTGTTTTTATTGATGGCATTATGGACAAAAACATATACCTTCAATTATTAAGGACAATTTGCTCCAAAGCGCCGAAAAATTGGGTATACGGAGAACTTTTAGGTTCTACCAAGACAATGACCCAAAACATAAGGCGGGCACTGTCCAGTCCTGGTTGATCTGGAACTGCCCCCACATAATGATTCCGCCACCCCAGTCACCTGACCCCAATGTTATTGAAATTTGTGGACAATTTTGGACTTGGTCATTAGAAAAAGGTCAATTTATTAATAAAAGTGACCTTAAAACAGCCCTCTTAGAGGAAAAAATCTCCAGCGAAACAACTGGACGTTTAGTTTCCTCAATGCAAAAGCGTCTTAAAGAGACTGCCAAAAAAAGGGAGGACACATAAAATATTAATCTTAAGTTTAACCAAAAAAAAAATTTAAGATTAAGTGCATTGCACGAAATAAGCTGTGACATGAATTAAGTCAGTAGCTTTAGTTTTTCTTAGTTTTAATTGTTATTTAACAAGACATATATGCAATAAAGTGCCTAAAAAAATAAAGAAAGACTGTTGAGAAGAACTGCATTTAAATTATTTTGATATCTTTAATAGTTAAGCGCCTACCCGCTCCTAAAGTTATGCTGAACCCCTGCACGAAATAAGCTGTGAGCCACTGTATGTTGTAATGGTCATAATGTATTTCGTGCTGATCGTATTAGTCATGCAGGAGCAGTGGCAATATTTGTAAATAAGAGACTGAACGCAAAGGTTATTAGAAGACATAATTAGGGAAGTTTAATAGAGTACTTATTTATTTAAATACAAGAACAGTTGGTAATATGTTTATTGGTTGTATATATAGGCCAAATCGGAATATCGACTATTCGCAGCAAATAGACATGATCGTAACTTTGACCTTAACTTATACTGACATTATATTATCCGGAGATTTTAATTAAATTAATAGGGAATATTATTATTTAAATTCCGCCACAAACGCTTAATCCTCTGCGTGTTCGCATTCGTCACTGGATCAACAAAGTTTGGGATGTGGTTGACTGTCAGATGATTAAATTCACTGTTTTTAAGACAATCGTATGCCTTCAAACAATTGGAGACAATGGTCGTTCCACTGGCGACGTTTTCCACGATGAGAGGAATAAGGGTCTCTTTTGAACGGTCCGCCACTTGAATTATAAAAAAGGCACCTGACTCCCGTTCAATTCCCCCGAATACCCATTGCCCTTCAATCATCCGTCCGCAATTGTACTTGCGCCGACTAATCTTTGTTTTGCTGGTGTATATCCTTCCTATTCTATCTATCTTAGTGTGTACCCATAAAATGTTAAAACTGATGTAGGAATCGGTAATCCATTAACATATAACATTGTTTCTATTTTTTCGAACAGTTGAATTTCGACTTAACACTACAAAGTTCATATTATAAGAGATAAGGACATAACCGGATATGCATTCTTTTTGGATATAAATAGCTAAATATGTGTATTATTATAATAGTAAACAGACTTGTTATAAAAATGTTTTTATAGCCAATTTTGATCGAATTAAGTTTTCTCATATGCTGTTCTTATTATTTCGCACACGTCTGTACATACAGTTGGAAGCAAAAGTGTTTCCATAGTTGACACTTTGAACTTTGTGAGTCAATAATATCCAAACGAATGAAGCAAAAGAAAAAAAACTTTTTTCCAATAATATGTATTTAATTCTTAAGAAATTTCCGTATAAAACAAAAACAAAAATAAATCAGAAAAATATTCAAACAAAAAAAACTAAAACAAAACGCATGTGTACAATTTTGCACCTTCCGTTGCTCTTACTTTGGTTTCTTATCGGCAATAGACATTAGAGGTCTGCATGAGTCCACTCACAGCATACGTAAAATTGAATGTATTCGAATGAATTCAGCTGATTGAGTACGAAGCACACAATGAATTGAATGTGTATGAGTGACACACCACACTGTGTCTCATAACTAACGGCATTCAACGAAATGAGCGAGAATAAATAACTGCGTAAAACGGAATGAAAACTTTGGCGAAGCCGAAGACAATCGAATTAGACATCTGATGAATGCATCCAAATGGGAAAAGATCATTCATTATAAAACTGTACACTTTTGTGCGCGTTTATAGGGGGGGGGGGGGGTGTTGTATATATGTGTTGTGGGGGGGTCCCCCCCCCCCCGTGGTGCAGGGGTGGGTACACTAAAAGGGGGGTTTTTTTCCCCCTTTTGGGGTGGGAAACCCGTGGGGGGGGTGGTTGTTGGGCCTCTTATATATTTTTTGGGTGGGCATAAAATTTTTTTTTGGGGCGTGGGCGGGGGGGCCTTGTCCTGAAAGAAAGAGAAAATGTTTTCTTCCAAAAAAAAATTATTCATTATATTTTTTTTTTTTATATTTTTTTTTTTAAAAAGTATTTGTGAATTTTTTGGGGACACTATTTTTTTTTTCTTTCTTTTGGGGGGTTGGCTTTTTTTTGGGTAGCGCCGGAGGCGCTCGGCGGCGGGGCGGCCGGGGGGGGGCGGCAATGGGGGGGGGGGGGTGGGGGGGGTGTGTTTTTTCCCTCACTAAGTATATGGACTCTGCATTATGGTGTTGGATTTTGTGATGTTCTATTTTTTCTGCTTTTATTAGTGTTGTGTTGTGTTGGTGGGGGGGCGTAGGGGGAATATCTCTGTGTGGGGGGGGGGTGTGTTTGTGGGGTGTGTTTTTTTTAAAATATCTATTTTGTTCCTCCCTCCCTTTTTTTTTTTTTGTTATGGAAGGGGGGGGGGGGTGGTGGTTTTTGGGGGGGGGGGAATCTTATTTTCCCCGGCGCCCAAGAGTAAAATTGGGGTTTTTTGGGCGGGGGGGAAGGTGGAAGCCCCCCTTTTTTTTTCCTCGGGCAAGTTATGGTTTTTTTCCCTCGGCTCATCGGAGGGGGGCGGGCGGGGGTGCCCCAGGTGGGGGGCTTGGCTCTTTTGGTGTCTTATCAATATTTTATTTTGGGGCCCGGGGGGGCCGGGGGGGGGAAAAGGCCCCCCGTTTGGGCCGGCGGGGGGGGGTTTTGTTTATTTTTTGTGTTGGGGCGGGGGGGTGTAAGGGGGGTGGCTGCGAGGGGACGTTTATAATAAAATATGGGAGAAGGGGAGGGACGGGAACTATATATTAAATAAACCACGAAAAAAAAAAAAAAAAAATAATATAAAAAAAAGAAAGAAAAAGGAAAAAATAATTTTAAATATTATTTTATAATTAAATAAAAATAATATATTATTTAATATTTTTTGTAATACTTTGGGGGGGGAAAAAGAGAGATTGGGGGGGGGAGAAGGGGGGGGGGGAGGAAAAAAATGGATTCGAATGTTTTCGAGTTGTGGCATAGACTCTGTGTGTATTCATTTCTTTAGAATCGCCCAAACGAAACACACGCGAAATGAACGGAGACAACGTTGCGAAGCCGACACAGTATGTATTGTATTGTTGTTGTAGTTTAGTTTTTGTTTTGTTTTTACAAGTGTGTTTTTTATATGTATGCTATCTGTATTATGGTTAATAACTTGTTTTCTTTGTGATTAGACTAATAACTGTGAACTTGTGACCTGTCCATAAATGTTTCCTATGTGTTTTTTCAGATTTAATTCAGTTTTTTTTTTTAAATATACATGTAGGTTTTAAAAGAAAATGATTCAGATGAAGTAAAGGAGAAACTTCAAAGTGGCATGTATAAGTTAATTGAAAAGAGAGGACGAAGCGAAGTTTGGCAGTTTTTTTCTAAGATAAAAACTATTGCATTGCAACTAATGCAGAAAACATTAACAAAATAATGTTTTTGCACTCGAATATAAACTAAATACATATATTAATATAGGCTTACAAATATAAATGTAATACATCTATAAATATAGGCTTACATATGTAATACATATGTACATATTATTATACTATAATTAGATATAGTAAAAATAAATATAAGTATATATAAATAGGTATGTAAAATACATTGACTTGCGTTTTTCTTTTATTCTCTTTTTTTCTGTACGCTTTGTGTTCTACGCATAAATGAAAAATCTGTCTCGCATTCGAATATATTCAAAACCAATTCTCTAATTTTTACGCGTTCTCACTTATTCAATTCATTGCTTTTCGTTTGAGTTGAATGAGACATTGTACGACGCTAGCGTACTCACTCACTCAAATAAATTGTGCGTCGCATTCGAATTCACTCAACTCAATTTGCGCATTGTCCATTCGAAAGTCGATTTTCTGCCATTCATGCAGATGTCTAATAGACATGCAGTTCCACCGTTGTATGTTTTATTTTTGCATTCTACACTTTTATGATCCAGAAAATCACGTGTTTCTTATTATTCGAAGCAGATTTGTTGATTTTAGCAATAAGTCTATAAAGTACCGCGAAAAAATGAAGGAGCTTTCGTCAGATGTCGAAAATAGTATTATTAGCCTAACTGAAAGTGGCTGTTCGACTCGTAGTATTGCAGATCAGCTTAATATTTCTCATTCAGCGGTGTCCAAGGTCCTTACATCGAAAAAGGCATCTATGGATATAGAAAAAGACGTGAGTCGGTGGACGGCTAGAAGAGCACTAGCTAAGGTTGGATATGTGGCAAGTGTGAAAAAAATAAACCAGCTCTATCCGAGAAGAATGTCAAGGCTCGATTGAAATTCGCCCGGGAACACAAGAACTGGGCTCTTGATGATTGGAAACGTGTCATCTGGTCGGATGAATCCAATTTTAACCGTTTTCAGTCGGATGGCAAGTAATACTATTGGCACAGGCACGGGGACAAGCTTCAAAAACACCATGTGAAGCAACCCGTTAAGCATGGAGGAGGCAATGTCAAAGTTTGGGGATGCTTTACTTGGTGACACATTGGACCATTGCATAAAATTGATGGTATAATGTTAAAAGAAGACTATCTCAATATTTTGCAAAGCTATCTACCCAATTTTCTGGACAAGTGTGCATACCCCGTAAAGGAAATCATTTTTCAACAAGATGGGGACCCGAAGCACACCGCCAAAATTGTCCACGAATGGTTACAAAACCAAGATTTGATGCTGATGGAGTTGCCAGTTTAAAGTCCCGACCTCAATCCGATTGAGAAGCTGTGGGCAATCGTGAAGCGAAGGCTCGGGCAATATCAATCAATGCCATCCAACTTAGACGATCTTTGGAAGCGTGTAGAACTGGAGTGGAACCGAGCTCCAAAGTAAAACATAGAGAAGTTGGTCAAAAGTATGCCAAACCGAATAAAAAGTGTAATATCTAATAAGGGTCTGCGAACAAAATATTGATTTTGAATCATATTTAATTTTTTTTCCCTGAAGATGCAAAATTGTACACATGCGTTTTGTTTTAGTTTTTTTGTTTGAATATTTTGCTGTTTTTTTTTTTTTTTTGTTATATACGGCAATTTGTTAAGAATTAAATACACATTTTTGGAAAAAAAAAGTTTTTTTTATTTGCTTCATTCATTTGGATATTATTGACTAACAAAGTTCAAAGTGTCAACTATGGAAACACTTTTGCTCCCTACTGTATGTAAATAAATGCACATTGTCGTGGTTAATATTAATAAAATATAAAACTTGGTGGCAACATTGCACATAACGGAACTTTAAAGTTGCATTTCTGAGAAGTCTGGGTGTGTGTAAAAACAAAAAGATGCATCGAAATAATAGTCACATTGCCGCCCTTAGGGCAATGCAAAATAATATTAACCGCGAAATAAACACATTGAAATCCAATCCGCCACAGGCTTTCCAAAGCCTTAAAAGCTCAATATCGCAGATTAAAGTAAAGCAAAAAAAAAAATAAAAAATAAAAACAAATTAAGCTGAAGATGGTGGTGCAGCTGCAGCAGCAATAACTTGACAATGCCTTACGCCTAATTATACAGCTGCAGGTTCAAATAGAGCAGCCGGTGCTACGGCAGCAAGGCCTGCAGCAGCCGGTAGTGTCGTACCAGGCGCGGTCGCAGCCGGTGGTGACGCACCTGGGAATCTGCACTGGATTAAGAAACACTTGTCCTAGAGCTGAACAACGAGGCGGATGAGTTGCTGATCTATGAAACCTACGTTAAGTGTGACCAGCAGAGCAATTTGAGCAGGCATTTAAAAAGCAAGCACCCGGCAGCTATGGAGCCTTGTCAGCCAAAATAGGGAGAGCGAGTTGTTGCTCAAAATGCCCAGCCAAAAATAACAATATTTGTACATAGGGCAGTCCCAGCATGCAAAACCAAAAAATTTACAGGAAACTGGTCCCACGGATTGAGAATAGTCGAAGAACCGGAGTTCAAGCAATTCGTCGACGATGTGTCACAAGCCCCAGGATCATAGCTCGCAAATAACTGTTGACACTTTTTCGTTGTCTGCAAATAAGTGTCTTTCACTCACACAATAAAAAAGACTCAGACAGAAACTGTTTTTGTCGCGTCTGGCTTAGCTCGCTCGCGCTCTGAGCGAGACAGTTATTTCTGTTTTCGTTTCGCTCAAGTCAAACACTGATCGTTTGCTTGAGTAAAATGAAGCAAATTGTCTTTTGCGTATATGTATATGGATAAACACACGCGATTGTTGCGTTTTTTTTTGTTTGCATTATATATCTGTATATATCTTTATCTCCATTTAAAAAAAAATAAATATTATTAAAAACAAAATAAAAATTTTATTATTTTCATTCTCATTTACATTTATAAGTTTAATTTTTTCCCACCAATTTTTCCCCTGAGGTGAATACAGAGAACAGTGCCTACAAGAAATCCACTTCCAATCTCCTGTAATTCAATAAAATTAAACCTGCCAATAAAATTGGCGTCAAAAAGGGAGAGACAACTGACTCGGATGGTGATCAAGCTATCTCTTCGGAAAAACCTAGTGGTCAATCCATGGCGGAAACCATTTGCCGTGCTGCAGATTCGACAGCTGTCGCTAAATCCATTAATGCGAAAGCTGCAAATCAAACTGCCCCAACAAATAAGCAGCCTACACTACAACAATTTCTCAATCCCATTTGAGGGGTACTAAACGCCTGGACACGGATAAGCCTATTGCTAACCCCAATAAAAAAACGACAAGCCGCGTAACCAAAATTAATAGTGATGACAATGTTAGACCATTAGGCGTGGATACGGTAATGATAATCGATGAATCTGATGATGAATACATGGAAGATGGCATGCCTGACATTGTGCCAGTCGAATCGACTACGTCTACTACGTCTCCAAAGGGCCTCGTCCAAATTTTGTCTTGTGAAACGATTGCTCCACCAGGCAGTACTAACTCAATTTCTTCTGCCATGATCACTGCGTTCTCTAACTCTACCACTCCTGCTACTATCGCTGCGAAGTACCTTGCTGCCAATTCTGCCGTTCCGACTGGTGTGAACGTTAAAACTGGTGCAAATTCAATGGCCTCTTTGGCCTTGAATTCTGCTGTTAATAATTCTGCTGCCTCTGCTGCTGCTTTAATTCTTACTCTGCCGGAAATTCAAAGGCTTCATCTGCTGTGAATTCTGCTGTCAATAATGCCCCTGCTCCTGTTGCTGATTCGAGCTCATCGGCTGCTAAACTTCCTCGTAATGAGAAGCCCAAACCTAATTATGTACCTTTGCACAAATCTACTGATGTGAACTTGATTCGTTCACAATTTGCCAACCTTGGCTTCAAAGTCATGTACATCAAGGTAATCAAAACGAGATTTTCAATAGCTTTACTTGTTCTTTTCGACGTTGAGTTTGAAATGTTAACAACATTTTGGATGTGCTTAAAATTAACAAACTGGGACACCAGCTAGTTTCTGTTGAGCGGTCGCTACGCTCCTCAGATGCCCCGCAGTGCCATCGATGCCAGCAATTTGGGCACATCATAAACTACTGCGTGCAAGCTCAAAGAACCGCAATACATTAATAGAGCCAATGTTTCACTGGATGAACATGGAATTCCACGGATTCCAGTCACTCAACACTCTCGACCACAACTACAACAGCAACAATCAATTGTTATGGTCGGCGCTGAGCTATCGATACAAACAGCTGTTGCTAGCGCCACCTATGGCATGTGACGAGAACTAGCCAATCAGCGTCGACCACAACATAAAAGCTTTATGCTTTTTAATAGGAGGAATAAATGATAAGTCTGGGAGAAGAGGAATCAGGGATTTGACAGATGGGTATGTGGTGAGGTTGGGTAAAGTTTGGAGTAGGGAGTCGGCACGAACTATTAAAAGCCGACTATAGGTTGGGAGGGCGATCGTTGAGGTGGATAACAACATCTGTTCACCTAATCCTTGCCAGCAGTTGTCCGTAAAGGTGTTATGAGACCAAAGTCTGAGTATTATTCTGGTTAGTAAAAATACAAATAATTGTTACCCGACTCGCCAAGTATCGATGGTCGTACTCATCCCTGAGCATACCGATAGTTAGCCGGCAAATCGATATTTGGCTGCGATTGATAAGTCGGTTCATAACAAATGGCGCCCAATGGAAAAGGATGCAAGGACGAAGGATTCCGCCTAAGCAGGCGGCCAAAATTGATATTAAATTGTTTAAATAGAAAATATCGTCGATCTTTACCCAGCGCACATCGGGCAACCAGCTTTGATTGGACCGCGGGGAGGACCACAATGCCTCACCTGTCGCTGCCACGGTTGGGATGTCAGGTGTCGTGCCTGGGTGGAAGATAACGATGATGAGTAGTCAGGCCTAGGAGCTGGTCCCAGAATGGAACCCTTCATGTCCAATCTGCGTTGCCGTTCCTAGACCTGATGAAGTTCAACTGTTTGCTATTAATGTTCAAAACTAATTGTAGAATATGCTAGGGAAAGACCAGTACTGTGGTCCACGTTTTGGATTTGCTTGCCATTACGCTTGTTGTCCAGTCTGGTCAGTGTCTAGTATCGCTACCGTTCCATAGACCAAATGAAGCCGACATGTTTGTAGGAGCCTGCTGGCAAGCAGGAGCAACGATTATTACCGACAAATACCCACACCCGCCCATATTCATCTTTCCCAATTTTTTCTATGAATTGTGCATACGATAGTTCGTGATTGGTGTTTATGTTTTTTTTTTTGTTTATTTGTCAGCTATTTATCTTTTTCAACTAAAATTAATTAGCAATTATTGGAAACAAATAATTGTTTTATTTACATTTTGTTGAATTTTCTGGCGGATAAATATTAGTAAAATTTATTTTAGGAATATTTTATAGGTATTTATATATATAAAATAATTCGTACATTTTTCTTTGTTATTTATTTTATTGTTATTTATTATTGTTATCTATTATTTGTTACATATTAATTGTTATTTATGAATCGTTATATTTATTATTTTGGTTAAACCAAAAGCACATATATTTACAAAGACGGGAAATTAAATTAAATAAGTAAAATAAATAACAGAGTTAAATGGTAAGGGGAACCAGTGCTAGGAAAAAGAACATTCACCGATTAGCAAGAAAATATTTGGAGGTAGGACAGTTATTAAAACGGGATAAACAGGGAATGAGCTCGGCCAACAAAGGCAACCAGTCGGCAGAGCGCAAATTAAGACGCAGCCTTGATTATATCCGGAATAGAGGAGTGGAGGAACTGGGTGTCACGACGCGGGCGCAGTCTGCTAAACACAGCACTGAATTAGAGGCTGAAAAGCAAGATTTGCCACCAATGGAGTCGGATAGGTCACTACAGGGTGCCGTGGGAGGCACAAGTCAGCGAACAGGAACAGTACCGAAACAACGCTATTCCGAATTGCCGAATCAGGCGAATGCCGGTGCCCAGTGGGTCAACCCCGAAGCGAAGGCAGCGCCCTACGAACTCCCGAGTGAGATTCGGTCGGCAATAAACGTCGCCTTGTTTCAGGCTTTGGAGACTGACCGAGCTGCGAGGTCGTCACAATTGTCAGCAGAATTTGCAGATCTCACGGCCCAGTTCCGCAAAGAGATGCTAGGGTTTATGATGGATATCCAGGATACCTTTAAGAACACGAAGCACGCGGACCCCCCTCAAGGAAAGCCACTTCAAGAACCAGCAGGATCACTCGCGGCTCCCGCAAAGGAGACGGCTCAACACGGCGCCGGAAATTGGATGGACAGCAGGGAACTGGAATGGCAGCAGAGAGCCCAAGCCGGATATGAGAGTCGACGGTCAAGCCACGAGCAAAGGCGACACCGGGTCGGTTCTCCAGGGTCAAACACGACCGAACGCGTGGAATCCAGATCAGATCCCGTGCAAGTTCGTCGCTGGGGGCTGACGTTTGATGGAAGCTCTAAGAGTATGCCGGTAAAGGAGTTTATCTTTCGCGTGGAGCATATGCAGAAGGCTTACCAGTTGCCCTGGTCAGAGGTGATCCGAAATTTTCACCTGCTAGTGGACGGTCGAGCGAAGGATTGGTTCTGGATGCATGCGAGGACCGGGCAGATGATGGATTGGCCCAATTTGCGATATGCGTTGCAAATCCAGTTCCAGACCCGAAAATCCAGCTTCGAGCAAGAGCAAGAGCTCAGGGAACGTCGTCAACGACCGGGCGAAAGCGTCGACGAATACTTGCAGGAGATGTTGGCTCTCAGATCCAGATTGGACACCCCCTTCTCGGACCGTGACCTGATCAAGGTGATCAAAGTCAACATTAAGGACAGCATATCACGAGTGATCTATCCGATGTACATAACGAACTGGGAGATGCTACGTGATGAGTGTCATGACGCTGAGAAGTGGGTGGCCAATAGATGGAGTCGTCCACAGACCGTTCCACCGCCCCAGAGACCATTCAAGGAGCGACATCAGGTCCAGGAGGCGTTTGTTCCAGAGCCCGAGAGAACGCCAATTGATGAGCCGACAGAAGCTGTCGAAGCACTGTATCGGCCGCGCACAAATGGTGGCGAGAAGGCTTCATCATTTGCGTGCTGGAACTGCTCGCAAGGCGGGCACTCATTTTGGGAATGCGAGTCCCCAGTGCGTAACATATTTTGTTACAGGTGTGGTCAACCGGATGTGGTGTTGCCAAAATGCCCTAGATGTCAGTCGGGAAACAGTCGACAGGGCAGGACAAAAGGGGAGGAGTCGTGCTCTGCCGTCCCACCATCAAATTAGACACTTCCTCACATAATTTTTTAGCCTTAAGTTCGAAAAATAAGGAAAACATAGATACTATAAAGAATATCGTATTATTAAGAGGTAGTACGCACCCTAAGGAGCCCAAGTGGTCGGTAAGACAGCCCGTAGAAGTTCGGCGCGTAGCTTATGAGGAGGCCAGAGCACGGATCTTCGATCAGCAATCCACAGAAGAAAAGACGCTGGCCGGAACCACTTCCCGAGTGCAGCGAGCCAGAACACGATACGAGTCGAGGAATCAGGAACGCCGACGGGTGTGCGATTCGGTGAAGATGGTGGTCAATGGCGACAGACGGGCTTTTGCCGAAGTACAGCTGCACGGTCATCTCATGTTGGGTCTATTGGACACGGGAGCGTCCGTGAGTCTGCTGGGAGCCGGCGGGCTGGAATTGCTTGAGCAGCTGGGATTGCAAATGACACCAACGACAGCCACAGTGCAAGCAGCAGGAGGCACGAGGCACAAAATCGTCGGCAAGGTAGACGTGTTGGTCCAGTACGCGAAGATGGAAAGATCCCTTACGCTGTATGTGTGTCCTTCTCTACAGCAGCACCTTTACTTAGGTATCGATTTCTGGCGAAAGTTCGGACTTGCACCTAACATCGTAGGAGTCGAGGCAGTGGATTTGGTGGAGTCAGAGTTTCTGACGAAGAGCGAACCCGTCGAGCCACACATTTTGGATGCATCACAACAGCAGAGACTGGAAGCAGTAAAGGTCAAGTTTAGATCGTACGATCGTTGAGGTGGATAACAACATCTGTTCACCTAATCCTTGCCAGCAGTTGTCCGTGAAGGTGTTATGAGACCAAAGTCTGAGTATTATTTCGGTTAGTAAAAATACAAATAATTGTTACCCGACTCGCCAAGTATCGATGGTCGTACTCATCCCTGAGTATACCGATAGTTAGCCGGAAAATCGATATTTGGCTGCGATTGATAAGTCGGTTCATAACACAATTCAACAACAGCAGCCAACCCACCAGACGTTCAATACGCAACAGCAGCAGCAACAGTTCAGAACAGAACCTACTCCTGCGCAAGCTCACCTGAACAACTTTTGCCAGGAGGTACACAGGCAGCAGCAAGTAGATCAATCACAACAGCAAAAAACTGTCAGCTACGCAGCAGCAGTTAAAGGTTCGCAGGTCTGTCAGCGCCAGTCCAGGCCAGTCAATCAATCTAACTCTGCGAGTCGTTCCTCCAATGCAAGAAGTCGAAGTCGCAGCACTAGGCACAGCGAGCCTAGTCCCCCGTCAGACTGATCTAGCTGATCTACTAATAGAAAAGCTGGACAAGCTCACTGAGTGTATATTAGAGCAGCAGGAGCAATCTATGATCATCTACGCAAACGCGCGAACTGAACATGAAACTCTAATGAATAGCTTTGAGAAATTCTCTACACTGATTATGTCTTTGACAAACACTATCCATGCGATTATTCAAGTCAATGTATCCAGAAATGCGCAATAATTCTACGCACCACAACAGTCCTTCGGCAGATGGTAAACATCCTGGAATGCAGCAAGGCTCACCAATAAAATAGCTGAATTAAAAACATTTATTTTTAGCAACGACGTTGACATAATGCTTGTATCGGAAACGCACTTTCTAGACACGGATATTATAAATATTAGAGTTGTTGATCTTGTTAACAACACATCGTTAAACATCGCAGCCTTATATTTTCCACCGGGCGACAGGTGGAGCTCTGATTACTTTCGTAACCTGTTCAGCAGTTTGGGCGGAAAATTTACTATAGCTGGCGACTGGAACGCTAAAAGCTCCTGGTGGGATAATGCCCGAGCATGTTGCAGAGGCACAGCTCTACTGCAATGCATTCAACAAACCAGGTATAACATTCTGGCCACTGGCTCCCCAACCCACTTCCCCTTCAACAGTCTGCACTCTCCCTCAGCGATTGATTTTGGCGTCTACTGCGGCATTTAGCACAGTTTAATTAAAATCCGCGCTATGTATGATCTTGTGTCTGATCACCTTCCCCTGTTAATTGACTTGTATGATTCTGCTCCTGTTAAATACGCAACTCGTAAAACTGCTCCCTAATAATGCTAACATTCGTAAATTCCAGACTTGGCTGAATAATTTCATTCTACTTGAAACTGAAATATCATCTACGGCGGACATCGAGGACTGCGTTGAAATTTTTGAGAGAAATGTTAATGAAGCTGCTCTATATCAGAATTTACAACCTCGCCGCTCTACAGATAATCGTTGCATTTTAAAAATGATTGAAGCGCATTATTAGGAAACAGTATGCATCATTTAGAGATCCTCAAATCAGATTGATTATTAATCTTTTGACAACCGCATCAGGAGAGCTCTCAGCGATGAAAGTGGTCAGAACAAACAGATTGCTCAAGTCTATTGATCCTGACAGTAGATACAATATGGAAATGCTGTGGCGCATTACTAATAACACTAGGCAACAGCCCAAAAGTTACAAGAACCAAACCAACTTTTTATACCCTGAGCCCTTATATATGGGCAAAAAGGTATAATGCGTTTGGCAGATGTATGTAACAGGCGAAGGAGGCGTGGAGACCCCACAAATTATATATATTCTTGATCAGGATCAACAGCCGAGTCGTTGAGCCTGTCCGTCTGTCTGTCCGTCTGTCCGTCTGTCTGTCCGTCTGTCTGTCCGTCTGTCTGTCCGTCTGTTGTGTTGTTTGACGCGTCGATTCAGATGAGCTGACTTAACTTGGATGTGGTTCCTGGTACCGGGCGCAGATCAGTTTGTTTTTATTTTTGGATCGGAATTATCATTGTGTGTATGGAGTTTTAGTATGAGTTTTGTGTATGTTGAGATATAGAACAATCTAATAGATTATGTATCGGAGCTGGATTATACATCTGACCAAATTTGTCAAAATCGGATAACTTATCATTGTGTCCATAGGAATGATACATGATATGAAGTTTTATGTATGAATAAAGTTTTTGTGTATGTTGAGATATCAGACAAACTAATAGATTATGTATCGGAGCTGGTTTTATATCTGACATTTGGTAAAATCGGTTACTTATCACATAGCTGCCATTGAACGATGCATCGATGAAGTTTTAGTATGAAAAAGTTTTTGTTTTGAGATATTTAACCAAAGATAGAATATGCATTAATGTTATTTTGTCATTCTGAGATGGGGCTTGTTTTGTTAGGAAAATTGGTGAAAATAAACTATTGAAGAGTACCTTGGGCTCTAGGGTATCACTTCAAGCGTGCTCGACTGTAACCGCTTACTTTTTTGGATAGATTTTGGTCAAAACCGACTAAAAACATTTTTTTTTTTTATGATGAGATTTATTTTTTTTAGAATTTTTCAAATATCTGGTTTTTTTTATTACTTTTTTCAGAGGTGCACCTATATTTGTCATCATTACTCGAGAATGTCAAAACGGATTTATCAAAGCTTTACTTTATCTGAAAGCTAATGAATATATCTATATTTCATATGCACACAGTCTTAGATTTAAACCAGTAGTTTAAGAGATATCAATTTTTGAGTTAAGAAAATTATGATTTTTTCTTAGCTTTTTCTTTAGCTTTTTCACTTAAAAATTCGTGGAAAAGTCGAAACAATTTTTTTACAATTTATTTTCTATTTTATTTGCGTAGCTGCAGTAATTACGCGTTGTTTTAGATATGATTCATTAAAATCTATGGTGAGACGGCGATATGATATTATTTTGTGTCGAGGCATGTTTTTGTCGACTTTTTTGACTTCGTTGTGGTGCGGCATGACCTTAAGTATGAAAATTTTTTGTGTTTCTTGAGATATCCCAACCAAACTCACAGAATTTGAATTTGTTATTGTTTTACACATTATGACCAAAGTTGGGTCAAATCGGTTAACTATATCATATAGCTGCCACAGGAACAATCGGTCGAAAATCAATCTTTAGTATGAAAAGTTGTGTTATTTCTTGAGATATATCAACCAATCGCATAGGTTGTATATCTGGGAATGTGTTATATATCCCCAAATTTGGTTCAAATCGGATCACTATTCAATATAGCTGCTAAAGGAACGATCGGCCGAAAATCCACCTTTAGTATGAAAAACTTTTTTTATTTTCTTAGATATTTTAACCAAACTCACAAATTGTGTTTTTTATGATGTCCTTTATTTCTTCATCAATTTTGGTTCAAATCTGTCCAATATATCATTTGGCTGTCATAGGATCGATCGGGTAAAAATCAAGTCTTAATATGAAAAACTTTTTTGTTTTATAAGATATCGTAACCAAACTTATAGAATATGCATTTAAGTAAGCCTTATACATCCTTACCAAAGTTGGTTCAAATCGATCCACTATATCATATAGCTGCCATAGGACCGATCGGTGCAAAACCAAGTTTTAGTAGAAAAACTTTTTTATTTTTGGAGATATCTCAATCAAACTCATGAATTGGGTATTTTTAGTTGCTTTTCACATCCTTACCAAATTTGGTTGAAATCAGAGCACTATATCATATAGCTGCCATAGGAACAATCGATTTGAACGGTCGATAAGCAAGCTTTAGTATGAAAAACTTTTTTGTTTTTTAAGTTATCTGTACCAAACTTACAAATTAAGAATCTCGTATCGTCTTATACAACCTGTCCAAATTTGGCTGGAATCGGACCACTATAACATATAGCTGCCATGGGACCAATCAGTCAAAAATCAACCTTTGCGAAAAACTTGTTTCATTGTTTAAATACTAATAACTTAGCCGTCTTTCCATAGATTTGAATGGTAAACATACTTAACGATGGGTAATTAATATAACTAAATATATAGTAACAAATTATGTAGTTCAAATGACCCTCATAGAAGCTATATAAGCTGAAGACCTATTAAGAAACAAGTAGGCGGTTACAGTCGAGCACACTCGACAATAGGATACCCTGAGCCCAGGTACTCTTCAATAAAAGTTTATTTTCGACCAATTGTTCCTATTACAGCTATATGATAAATAAGGCCGATTTGAACCAAATCTGGTCAGAATGTACAAAACCAACATTAATGCATACTCTATCAGTTTGGTTAAGATGTCTCAAAAAACAAAAAACTTTTTTATACTAAGACTTAAATTTCGATTGAGCGTCTCTATTGCAGCTATATGATATATTGGAACGATTTTAATCAAATTTGGTCAGGATGTATAATACCAGCCCCGATGCATATTCTATCGGTTTGGTTCTGATATATCAACAAACAAAAAACTTTTTTATACTAAAACTTAATTTTTGATGTATTGTTCTAGTGGCAGCTTTATGATATAGTGGTCCGATCCAAAAATAAAAACAAACTTGATCTGCGTATGGTATCCAGGAACCTACATACCAAGTTTGATGTCTCTAGCTTTTATAGTTTCTGAGATCGACGCGTTCAAACAGACGGACAGGCATTGGCATTGGTTTTTAGTCCATCGATATCATTTCTATGTGCAGCAAGGATGTGCTGCATTTTGTAGCTGATTGGTGTAAGCAGTCTACAAGAGACTGCCAACATATTGCTGCAGAGTGACACGCGTCCGGGGTGTAATGCGGCAATATCGTTCTGCATTAGTGACTACACGAATTACATGATGCGCTTTCAAGTTGGTTATGTCACCAAGCTGTCGTGTGAAGAGATCTTTTGATGCCGTGCAAGCCCTCGTTCTGGCTGCCCAACACGACATAAGTTTACAGGTGCATCCGTGTGAAAGCAATGGTTTTGCTCTATTAGTGGCCATTCAGTGTTATATATATGTGAATATAAGTGTGCTAGGGCTAATGCCCCATAATGGAAGAGAACGCTACTCGCTGATGTTACTGTTTATTTACAGGCATTGTGTACTGTGCATTTTGTACCTACAATTAAACAATTTCATTTAGTTATGCATGTTACTAATTCATTTCTATTTGTCTTTTTTCTTGCTGAGTGTGCCGTTGCCATCAGGATGCCAATAGGATTCCGTTTGGATATTAACATCGCTGACTACATGGCGCCAAGACACGCTGCACAGGCGTGTGTAGCAGGATCAAGATACAATCAATGAGCTGCGTGTGCCGCTTCGGTGTGCTGGGGTATTCCATAGCCCGTGGAGGTGGTGGTGTTGCGATGTTCAGGAAGTGGACGCATTTGTTTTGTTTATCGCACCAGGGATGCGCACATATGAACGTCTCGGGAATTTTTAATTTGAGTAGCCTCCAGTGTTCCCACAAAATGTTGTTGCTGCAGCAGGATGTTGCAACCTGATGCATTTGTGCATGAAGACTCCGCGGTCGCCGACACTTGGTGAGGAGAGCAGAATTACGCGCCTTCGATGACACGGGTAGTTGCACGTTGCTGCCAGTGTTGCCAGTGTTCTTGGGGATCGTCCAACAGTGGTCAAATTAGAAAGGGGAAAAGCGGTTGGCCAAGCTGCCAACTGTTATTTTTTTTTTGGCGAGTTGCCAATGGAATTTTAGCTGAGAATGCTTTAGTTGTAAGTTAGACATAAGATGCTCTTTATGGAATTTTATTATTAATTCCTTTTTATTTTTTTAATATAATTTATTAATTGCAGGCTCCGCAGGTGCCTTGGATGATGAAGTGAGACGTTAATAACACGTCCACATTGCTGCATGCCGTCAAGGATTGAATTAAGGCAGTTGCGTGATTTTTGGCAAGTTATTTCTTTGTATGTTGATTTGTTTTTTTGTTTTTTTTTTATTTTGATATTGTTTATATTTTTCTTTATTTTACATGTATTTCATATATTATCCTTTTTTGGACTTACTTGGATGCCTGTGCACGAGCAACTGCGCTGCCAAGCTGTGACGATAATTATTAATTAAGATTTTGTGCGAATTGTTTAATTTCTTGCTACTGTTGTTATCCCAGTGTCTTGAATTATTTAATTAGAAATATTTCAGCCATCAAATTATTTTATTGCTCGTATCTGCATGTGCGAGTGCAAAGCAAAAAAAAATTTTTTTTTTGTATGATTTTGTAAGATTTTTTCTTTTTAGACCCCGTACTTAAAAAAAGTACAGAGTATTGGGTTTGTTTTACCGAATATATGCGTAACAGGCAGAAGCAGGCGTGGCAGACCCCATAAAGTATATATATTCTTGATCAGCATCAATAGCCGAGTCGATATGGCAATGTCCGTCTGTCTGTCTGTCCGTCTGTCTGTATGAACACCTAGATCTCAGAGACTATAAGAGCTAGAGACACCAAACTTGGTATGTAGGTTCCTCTATACTGCAGGCAGATCAAGTTTGTTTCAAAATTCGGCCACGCCCCGCATATCGCATACAAATCGGAAAAAATTTAATATCCAAATTATACAAACAATTTAAAAGCTAGTGACACCAAATTTGGTATGTAGATTTCTCTATATTGCAGGCAGGTTAAGTTGGTTTCTTTTTTGAATCGGACCACTATATCATATAGCGCCCATAGGAACATTTGGTCGAAAATCTAATTTTAGTATGAAAAACTTTTTTGTTTTATTAGACATCGTAACCAAACTTATAGAATATGCATTTAAGTTAGTCTTATGCATCCTGTCCAAAGTTGGCTCAAATCGGTCCACTATATCATATAGCTGTCATAGGACCGATCCGGCGAAAATCAAGTCTTAGTATGAAAATCTTTTATGTTTCATGAGATATCGTAATCAACCTGATAGAATATGCATTTAGGTTAACTTAATTTTTTTTTTTAATTTTTTTCCATTATAAGTTTTTTCCATAGTAAGTACGGGGTGTCCGACTGTCGAGTATGTTCGACTGTAGCACCGGCCCACTAGTTTTTTTTTAAATTGTTCAGATTTCTTATTATTATACCATCATTGTATTATTAATTAATGATGTCGATTGACGTGATATCCAGTATACAATGCTTATTTATTTAGTTTATTTATGGTAGCGTGATGAGAGGTGTGGACCATAGTGCCTGATATCGGGTGAGTGGTTTATTTTTGTTTTGCATGTGATTTTCTGCTTTGTTTCTGCAAGCCTAGTTGTCATGGTGAATATATATATATATATATATATATTTTTTTTTTTTTTTATATCGCTATTTTTATTTCATCACTTTTAATTGAAAATATGTCAGGGGCCGAGTTGTGAGTCCCACTGTCCACTAACATGTCATTTGGATTTGGGCTGTTGATTCTAACAATGGCATTAATATGCTGGAAACTCTCTTGGCTTTGAGTTTCTTGCAGTTGTTGGTATTGTTGCTGCTGCTGCTGATGCTGATGTTTTATTGGCTGTAGTATTTTGGATAGGCTTCCGCTTGTGAACATCACCTCAATAATGTCAATAAGCGTGTCTAGCTTCGTGCCCATATTGTTGATTGAATCAATGTTTTTCAATAGCATGTCCGACATACAGGGATCTTGTTTAGTATGGACAAGTGGCTGGTGAACATTGCTTTTATGCGCTACTTTCTGCTGCTTTTGCTGTTGTTCTTGTTTTTGTTGCTGTTGTTGTTGTTCTTGTTGTAGCTTATGCTGGAATTTTAGCAGGTGACGACTTGCTGGTCCAGCATTAGCCTTGCGTGCATTATCGATTTCCATATTTTCATTGCCCGTTCCAGGGACTTTGTGCAGGCTATGATGTGCCTTTTGTTTCGTATGTTTGTTGTTGCTGTTTGTGTTGCTTGTGTTGTTATTTTTATACCCTGAGCCCATTAAAAATGGGCAAAAAAGGGTATAATGCGTTTGGCAGGATGTATGTAACAGGCAGAAGGAGGCGTGGCAGACCCCACAAAGTATATATATTCTTGATCAGGATCAACTGTTTGTCCGTCTGTCTGTCCGTCTGTTTGAACGCGTCGATCTCAGAAACTATAAGAGCTAGAGACTTCAAACTTGGTATGTAGGTTCCTGGATACCGGGCGCAGATCAAGTTTGTTTTTATTTTTGGATCGGACCACTATATCATATAGCTGCCATAGGAACGATACATCGAAAATAAAGTTTTAGTATGAAAAAGTTTTGTAATTGTTGAGATATCAGAACCAAACTAATAGATTATGTATCGGAGCTGGTATTATACATCCTGACCAAATTTGGTTAAAATCGGGTAACTATATCACATAGCTGCCATAGGAACGATACATCGAAAATAAAGCTTTAGTATGAAAAAGTTTTGTGTTTGTTGAAATATCAGAACCAAACTGATAGATTATGTATCGGAGCTGGTATTATACATCCTGATTAAATTTGGTTAAAGTCGGTTAACTATATCCCATAGCTGCCATAGGAACGATGCATCGAAAATGAAGTTTTAGTATGAAAAAGTTGTTTGTTTTTTTAGATATCTTAACCAAACTGATAGAATATGCATTAATGTTAGTTTTGTACATTCTGACCTGATTTGGTTCAAATCGGCTTTATATATCATATAGCTGTAATAGGAACAATTGGTCGAAAATAAACTTTTATTGAAGAGTACCTGGGCTCAGGGTATCCTACTGTCGAGCGTGCTCGACTGTAACCGCTTACTTGTTATAATTGTAATTGTTATTGTTGTTGTTGATCCCGGCGGGCGTGGTTGGCAATTTTATATCAAATTTTTTTCCGGCCTTTGGCCTTGTTTGCTGCCGTTGATGCTGCTGTCGATCCTGATGTTGCTGTTGTTGTTGTTGCCGCTGATCCTGCTGCTTCTGCTTCGGCGTGTGGTAATGCTTTTGTTGGTGTTGTTGTTGTTTTTTTCATTGGGGGTATTTGGGCAGTGGCCATTCATTTTGCACTAGCTGTGCAAACTCTGACCGCGCTTTGTTGACAGACATTTTGGATTTCTTGCACGTTGTTGTTGGATGCTGCTCAGCACATTTTAGACATACAAACTGTCGGCGGCAATAGTATTTCGTGTGTCCAAATGCCTGGCATCTGTGACACTGTACAGGGTCGATGCTCCTTCTTTGCTTCTCAACTGTGATCTGCTGTCTGCCCAACTTGTTCAGCTGAAGGATACGCTCGTTGGTGCCATCCAATGTTGACTGCAGCTCAACACTGAACATATTCATCGGCTGGCCGGTGTAGCGGTGTTTCATTACGCGTACATAGCGTACCGTATAGCCCAATGCAGTCAGTTGCTCTTGGATTGATTTGCGCGTGGTGGTGTGATGTAGATGGTGTATCACAATTTTATATCCACGTTCCATACACGATTGATGCGTATGCACTGGCGTCTCATTATTGGCAAGTTGAGCTTTAATTGCATTGTATACAGTCATATCCTTGCACTGGAGGCGAATCGTGCCATAGAGTTTATCTGCTCCAATATGGGCTCAATCGCAACGAGATTGGGCATGAAGAGGGCCGGAACTTTGTCACTTTTGCCCACATGTCGTTCTTTTTGCTTTTTTTTAACAAAAAGCACACAAAGTGAACAAAAATTTCCCGCCAATTTCATAAAAACAGACCGCTCACTGAACAGCTGACTTTGAAAGTCGATACAAATTTTAGGGCTTTAAAAAATCGATATTTTTTATCGATTCTTTATATGTAGACTATCTACTACAAATCTGTAACATTAGAAGTGATTTTCTTTTCAATGAATTTTTCGACTTTATGCCAAAAAAACGGCAATTGGGCCCAATGTGGTATGGTATCCAGGAACCTACATACCAAGTTTGATGTCTCTAGCTTTTATAGTTTCTGAGATCGACGCGTTCAAACAGACGGACAGACGGACATGGCTCAATCGACTCGGCTGTTGATCCTGATCAAGAATATATATACTTTTGGGGATCTGCCACGCCCCCTTCTGCCTGTTACATACATTCTGCCAAACACATTATACCCTTTTTTGTCCATTTTCAATGGGCTCAGGGTATAAAAAATTTGATCTACTTAATTCAGGTGAGTTATCTTCAGATAACCATGACCTTTTTCTTAAAACATGTATTCATATGAATGTTTGTATTTATGTTTGTATGTATGCAAGTGTTTCTCAGAAAAACGCGGGCTTACCCAGCAAACATTTTCTATCGCCGAAGAGTCGCAGGCGACTCGCCAAGAAGATTAATTTAATCGCCCGCGATATCGCATTCTAATCGCTTTCTGAACTTCCTTCGGGAGAAAGTGAGCCACTTCCGCGACACTTCTAAGGCGAGTCGCGGAAGAGTCTTCCCGAAGTGTCGCGGAAGAGTCTTCCCGAAGTGTCGCGGAAGAGTCTTCCCGAAGTGTCGCGGAAGAGTCTTCCCGAAGTGTCGCGGAAGAGTCTTCCCGAAGTGTCGCGGGAAAGCCTTTTGGAAGTGTCGCGGAAGAGCCTTTTGAAAGTGTCTCGAAAGAGCCCTTTGGAAGTGTCGCGGAAGAGACTTCCAGAATCATCGCCTATAAGTCACCTAAAAGTATCGCCAAAGCGTCGCCTAAAGACTCGCAGAAGAGTCTCTTAAATATAATCATAAGTTCAGAATTCTGTATTATCATTATAACATTATTTATTCATAAATGACTAGACAAAATTTTAAATTCATTCATTAATTAGCTTTTTCTAAATAATTAAGAGTAAGTTATACAGGCAATTTTTTTTTTTGTAGTCGTTTGTCAATTCGGTCTTTCGCATGCACCAAATGCTGCTGACAAATCTTATTTATATCTTCTTTGGTAGCCGAAGGAAATTTCGCATGTCCGATGTCTGAAATATATAAAGAAAAATATTATTATATGTATAAAATATATAAAAAGTTATATAGCCGTTACCTTTTATTAAAGAAAACAGATTAAACTGTTGGATGCTGGGTTTCAAATTGGTACCGCGCCAAGTTAAGTCCACCGCCAATGAATCAGTAAAAATGGCTTTTAAAGCGCTCCTCATAAAGGTAGGTACATCATTTCCCCCATGATTGCGAATATAGGTTTTCTGAAATTCGAAATATAATTATTCGTATGCAAATATATATTTTTCATAGATTGACTTACAAATTGGCTCTTCATTGTCTCATCTGATTGTAAGACTTCATCAAAGTTCTTTAGCTCTGCCATATCATCGATTGGCAATTTGGGTAGGCACGACTTCGGATCTTCTGCATTCTTATTCATATTTTTCTTCAGCTCCTATACTTCGTTCCTTAAATGTATCACTTCTTCCAATAATTTTTTCAACATGGCTGATTTGTTTTGCACTTCTTTTAAAATGTTATTAGTGGAGGAGGATACTGGTGGTGAATTCACTGTTTGTTCAGCTATTTAATAAAAAAATAAAAAAAACAGAAAATAATCGCAATAATTAAATGGATATGCATATGTACATATATTTTATAAATACTTACCATGGTTTACATTTGATAAGGTTATTATGTTGTATCCTTCGTTTTCAGAATCCTCTGCATGAAATCAAATATTTTATATGTTGTAGATATTATTATTTTCATTATGTTAACTTACCGGGAAAAATGTGTTGAGAACTCATATTTATTAAATACGTGTTTTCTGGTACGCACAGTTCACAAGCAAGAATATAAATGCGTAGTGCGCAACGCAAAAGGCTCTGCCAAAGTCGAAGAATGAAGAAGAAGCTGTTGTTGACACCGTTATTTTAGGTACTTGTTTCATTCCTTCGATATCGATACACAGCGTACTATCACTAATCAATCGCCTGGAAGATTCAATCTTATATCAATCTCCCAAGCGACTCCCAGAAGACTCTTTTCGGCGATGCGCGATTGTAAAGTCGCTCAAATGTTTGCAGGGTAAGTTTGTATGTATTAGACATCTGCATGAATGCATCCAAATGGGCAAAAGAATCATTCATTATAAAAACCTGTACACCTTTTTTGTGCACAGTTTAAATGGGTGTGAGTGAGTGTTGTATAAATTGTCTGTATCGACAGCTGGTCGTCTCACTCACTCCCTTGCTGTACAGCAGTTAATGAGTACACTAAAACAAGTGTGCAGTTTTTGTTACTGCACACTATTTTGGTGTGCAGTAAACTCACTGTACAGTGAGTTGTTATTGATGACGCCTCATACAAAATTTCTATGTTCGAGTGCAAAAAAAATATTTTGTTGTTTGTCCATGGTTGACTTTTTGCACCGTAAATGATAGTCAGAAAATCAGATTGTCTTATCCAAGAAAAATATAGTCAATGTAGTTTATATTTTTATAAATTTATTTCTAAAAATGAATCACTGTACAAAACGTTTATATTCGAGTGCAAAACCACTATCTTATTTACTAAATCATCATTGGTTGCAATTTTGCAGCGCTTATTATTAATAAGGTTTTTAGCAACCGAAAAGGCTCTTTCGGATGCTGCGCTACTCGCTGGAACGGCTAAAATTTTACCGGCAACCTTAAAAAGTTGGGGGAATTGTTGTTTATTGTTTGCCCACCAATTCAGTACATTAAAGTCTGCACTATAAGGAATTTGGACATTTTGAAATGTTCGAATTTCATTGCCTATTATAGAATATGTATTGTTTTATGTAGGCTGTGCATAGTCAGCGAAAATATCATCTATTTCGGGGTTGCATGGAATATCATTTGGTTCAGTGTTGTTTTTTAAAAACGAATCTATCATCATTTTTTCTAGACCTTTTAATGTTTCTTCCTTCTATAATTCCGAAAATTGCGATAGCTTATTTGTGGGCGGAAACAAAAAAAGGGCAATGTTATGAAAAATTTTTAAATTACGCTGAACTATATTAAATAAACTTGACTCAAGAGCAAGCTTGCATTTTTTTACAATATCCTCATCGTAACCATTAGGAGTTAATATTTTTTTTAACTTATTGATGTGTGGAATAACAAGGTGTAATGTTGGGTAGTTGCTACCCTCAAGCTTCTTTGAACACTCTTTATAAGGAGCCAGAAGGTTTGCCAATGCGCTTACATCATTTAAATTAATTTCCTGAATTCTAAAAATTTCATTTTTTTTTTTAATTAATATGTTGGATAATTCCATCCATGTCTACGTCTTGCAAAATCTTAAAGTCAACTGTACCAACAGACACTACACACAAGCTGTACTCATATTTGTATATGGTGTACAACGTGTAGAAACGAGACAAATATTGCACTCACTCACGAAGTGTACTACATTTCTACTGCTCTCACCTAGAGTGGGAACAGTATAATGTTGTACTCGATTCTTCTGCACACTGGAAAATACTGCACAGCAAAAAATGAGTGCAGTATTTTAACAACACTATACTACTGTACCGTACTATGGTGTAGGAAATGAATGCATTCATGCAGATGTCTAGTATATATGAACATATGTATATATGTATGATTATGAGAAAAACGCGGGCTTATACCCATGTACATAAGTATATGGAAGAAAGTTTTTATAATTATGCATAGTGTTGCTAATTTCAATCGAACCAGCTTGTGCGTTTACTATTTTTTGTAATTGGGAGTTTTTGCCCAATGCCGCTAGTCATTCTTGTGTATGTATGCACATACACTGACGAGCAAAACTGTAACACATGTTCAATGTTCTCACTTCAACGGTCTGTATTATCTCTTCAGCTTTATGCATGCTTAAGATCATAGTCTTGTTTTCTTAGTGAAATATTTAGCTCTCTTATCTACAAATTTGAAGAAATTTGATAGGCTGGAAGAATTTTACCAATCAAAAATGTAAAAAAAGTCACATGTTACAGTTTTGCACTGCAAATATTTTTAAGCAAATATTTTTATTAAGTTTTTTTTAATAACGAGTACACAGCCCTTTTGATTTTTTTGAGGTTGTTTATGCGGTTTGGCATACTTTGCGTGTAGCGTCGCACCATTTCAGGTGGAATCGAGTACCAAACGTCCTTCGTTCTCTCCCACAACTCCATCATGCCATTTGGAGGGGCCGCATACTTCGCAAGCTGCGATTTCACATGGCTCCATAGATTTTCTATAGGATTCATGTCTGGGGATTGCGGTGGCCACTTCATAGTTTGAAACTTTTGGTTCAATAACCAATTTTTCACCAAATGGGATGTGTGCTTTGGGTCATTGTCTTGCTGAAAAATGCATTTTTCAGCAGCAAGACTCATGTTACCAATGACTCCTCTCAAATTTTCTTGTAGAATTTTTAGGTATTGCTCCTTGTTTTTACGCAAGCGAATGTGCCTTTTAGCAAGAAATGGTTTTTTTTTCATTTCCTTGACCTTGAGGCCCAATCTGCCTAGACTGCGACGGACTGTCCACTCACTGGCATTTAAATTTAACATATTTGCCGCTTTTATTGGCGTAGTGTCGGGATTACTTGTCACTAAGTTAGCCACGTGGCGCGTGTCACGTTCGCTTAAAACTCCTTTATTTATTTTTATGTGTTCTGAACAGTTTTTTTTTAACCGCTGCACAGTCATGTGGCTAACACCAAATTTATTAGCCACTTTCCTAATGGGCTCGCCTCCTATCAATAATTCCATTATTTTCTTTTTCTTCTCAATATCCATCTTATTTATTTTGCAAATTGACTTAAAATGATGAAAGCTTAGCGATTTAAACGAAAACAAAAAAGCTTTAACAGTAAAAAAAGCTTTGAAACAAATATAAATAGGTTTTGCATTGCGAGTGCATAACTGTAACATTTGGCTTTTTTTACTCTTTGCCATTGTATTTCTCTTATCGCTAATCAAATGTTTTTAAATTTGTAGAAAAGAGAGCTAAATATTTCACTAAAAAAACAAGACTATGATCTTAAGCATGCATAAAGCAGAATAGATAATACAGACCGTTGAAGTGAGAACATTGAACATGTGTTTCAGTTTTGCTCGTCAGGGTAAGTATTGAAGCAAATCATCTTCTTTCAAGTATGTACATGCATTTATACTTGCGTATTTACAGTAAGGCAAGAAAGTGCTTTGACAATATTAAAAATTCACAACATTTTTTATTTTTAAAAATGATTGAATATTAAGAAAATTATTTATTTTTTTATAAACTTGTTATAAAACCGTAGACAAGAATAATTAAATGAGAAATAAAATAAATATAAAAAGATCCCGTCCGTTGTTTTTGTTGATTTTTGAGCGTTTTGCCCTTTGGCACGCTTCTTTTTTGCCATAACGCTAATGCGTTTATTATAATTATCAATTTGTCAAAAGAAACACAGAATATTTTGGAATAGAGAGAGAGTGTGAGATAGATAGAGAGAATGGAAAGAAAATGAGATGTGAGATAATTTGTTTGGAACCGACTTACCGACTCATTCAAATTTATCCTCATATGATCAAAAGACGATGACGGCGACGACGACAGCAGCAGCAAGGGTGACGCCGGTGATGATATTATTGTTATTGTTATTATTATTATTGTCTTCACTATAAATGGTGGCAACGACGACGATGAAGACGACGACAGTGAGGTGAGCGACATTGGCTCGTGATACCTGACGACACATGATTCGTGGATTCGTTGCAGTGTCAAATGTGCAGTCTTTTGCGCACAAAACAAACACAGCACAATGTTTTATTGTTTTTTCCATTTGATTATTGTTTGATTGTATTATGAACACATACACTTTTAATAATTTTCCACATTTTATATTTGAATTTAAACTTCAATTAAAACGGCGCGAGACCGATTCTGAAAACGAGATGAGACTCAGGACGTTCACAAGGTCTCAGCAGAACAGATCAAGAGCACACCAGAACAGATACTGACTCAAGCCAAAATGCAAAAGCAACTTACATTAATAATCCGTTTATTTTAATAAAAAGCTAAAAACAAATCAACTGCGAAGCGGGTGAAGTGGTCTGTAGAGTTGGACGAGATGGTTGTGGACCTCTGGGGTGACTGCATTGGCGACTTGAGAGCCATGAGAAAAGATTCCCATGTGTTCATGGAAATGGCATAAAAGCTCAAGTCAGCCGGCTTTATTGGCACTTGGTCAGATGTCCGCACCAACATTGATAATCTCACCAGGAAGTACAAGAAATAAAGAAAATTTTGAGCTAACATAAATTTTAACTATTATTTCTTGTATTTGCAGGACAGAGAAAATTAAAATTGGGACCAGTGGTGGCGAGCCGTCTTCATGGGCATTTTATGACAAGGTGCACTGCATTTTGGGAGGCTTGCGAGTGCATGATGTCGACTCCCCGAGATTAACAAACACGAGTAAGTATTTGTAGTCGAATTGTTTAAAAATTTATTAGTGTACGTATCCCGCCACAATTGCAGATTTTCTTGAATACATAGAAGACCCGATAGTTTTTGATCCGGAGGCGTCCAACTGCAGCTCCCAGTTCTCCCAGCTCTCCACAACATCAGAAGAACCTGCAGCTAAGCGCAGAAAAATGGACGCGCAATCGGAGCTTTTGGAGATTGCTCGTGAGCGTCCGAAAGGCAGAATGAGCGGGCAGAAATGCAGAGGGAGATTCAAAAAGAGCGTCTGGAGATTCAGAGGGAGCGTCTGGAAATTCAAAAGAGAGAAGCGAAGGTTCGTGCATGCCAACGAGAGCAGCATCGTGCGAAACATCGCGAATTATTGTCGAAGATGCTGGAACAAAATAAAGTGTTCCAAGAGAAGCTGCTGGACTTACTCAAAAATAAATAATATTAATAACACAATTTTGTAAATATATATATGTATATACGATAAGCATATAAATGTAAATAATAAAGACTATATTCTGTATTAATTCATTTATTTTGCAAAGAAATTCGGCAATTGCAGACCTTATTTCTTCGGCCGATTCGTGGAAGTCAGCGGTAGTGTTACTTTGGTGCGGTTGCTCCTTTTCTTTCGACCTAGTGTGTCTCCCCACGTCTCATTAATGGCGCTGTTATGAACATTTAAAATGTTGTGCAACACACAGCAGGCCATGATCATAATGGCGTTATTTTTGGGACGACTCTCGAGTCCGTTGCCAACGCGTCGAAATCTGGCCTTTAAATGGCCTAACGCATTCTCGACAACACGCCTTGCTTTGGACAAGTTGTAGTTGAACGTCCTTTTCTCTAATGATGCGTCTGTCGAGAATGGGTACGGCTTCATTAGCTTCGGAGAAAACCGAAATGCAGAGTCTCCAATGAGGCAAACGGGAACATTAACTCCACATAACAGTCACAAATCTACTCTCATCGAGAACAGACGTGCCTTAAACTCAGTCGCAAGACAGTAAGCTCAGTTTACCGCTAAAACCCAAACCAAAACAGAAAGATAAAAAACCAAAAACAAATTACACGTGTAACAGTTACAACAACCGATCGGTGTCTACTGGCAACGACAGCGATAAGCAGCAATCGCTGCATCAGCAGCCTCTCACGTCTATAAATAGAAAGCTACAACAACCATGACGGACCCACCCGACCGAAGAAGAAACCAACTACTGTTAAACGAACCAAAATTCGTAGTGATCACTCGAACCGACAACAACAATTTCGACAACGTATCGCCCTTTTTGATTAAAAAAACCATCGACTATGCCATCGGAGGTGAATTAGAATCTTGCAAAAAAACAAGAGCCGGTACACTACTTTGCAAAACGAAAAACTACACACAAGCCTACAGACTACTTAAACTAAATTCTATCGGAAACTTTAATGTGACAGCAACTGAACACAAAACACTTAACTCTTCAAAGGGAGTTATCTACAGCAACGAACTACGCAACATCACCGAAGCTGAAATACTCTCTGAACTCAAACCCCAAAACGTAACAGAAGTACGAAAAATCATGAAAAAGAGTGATCAAATCCTAATTGAAACTGGCCTTATCACTATCACATTCTCAACGCACAAGCTCCCAGAAAGTTTAAGAATTGGCTATGAATACGTACCTGTTCGCCCTTACATTCCACTACCACTTAAATGCAAAAAATGCCTGCGGTTTGGACACCCAACGCCCATATGCAAAAGCAAAGAAACCTGCAACAACTGCTCTGAAGAGCAACACACAAAAGAAAATGAAAAATGCAATAACCCTAAGAATTGCCTAAATTGCAAAAACAACGCCGAAGTCGACCCCAACCACAGCCCACTCGACAGAATGTGCCCAACATTTCTGAAACAACAAGAGCTTATTGCAATAAAAACAACAGAAAAAGTTGATCACAAAACGGCCCTCAATATCTATCACAGCCGACATAGTACTCAAATAAAAGACACATTCGCAAAGATAGTAAGCAGCCCCACATACGCATCCGACACATCAACAAAATACACCGCCAACAACACATCTAAAATAACCCAACATCAACACTCTCATTCGGAATCCGCATATAGTGGACAAACAACAACAACAACACAAAAACATCCAAAGGCCAGCACATCTGGATCGTCACCTGGACCGAAAAAACCAACAAACAACACAACTATAACATCACTTCAAGCATCCGAATCAGAAGACAGCGAAATGGACATCGACACCCAATCAAGCGGAACTGTAGAAAAAAACCAACTCTCCTCCCAGCTTAGTAAAGACCTTAAATTAAGAATATTTACTAAAGAAAAAACTACCCTCTCAACAACGCTTAAGCCACAAAAAAACAAACATTAATTACCCTACTAAACTTACAACTCATACCACGCGGTAAATAATACATAGCGATAAACAATATTACTAACAAATTTATCAAATTCAATGGCTCTAAAAATTATTCAATGGAATATACGCGGCTATGTTAACAATTACAGTGAACTACAAATTATTATAAAAACCCAACTCCCACACATAATAGCTCTGCAGGAAACTCATCTTAAAAACTTAACCAATATCCCAATCCCAATCAATTACTCAATTTTCGCTAATAACTATTCACCTAGATTTGGAGGTACAGCTATCTTAATCCATAACTCGATTCAAAGCCAAGAAATATCACTACCTCATGATTTTGACGCAACAGGTGTCAAAATTAAGTCCATAAAAACATTTAATGTAATATCTGCATACATTCCCCCTCACCAAAAATTTAATGAAACAAACTTACACAATGTCATTCAGTTTAATTCTAACACCAATTCACTAGTTCTAGGAGACTTCAATAGCTGGAGTACACTATGGGGGTCTCCAAAAAACAGCCAAAAAGAAAGAACAATTACTAATTTTCTCAACAACAATAGCTACATTCTACTAAACGACAAGTCACCCACACACTTTTCAACACATAACACATACACGCACATAGATATCTCCTTTTGCACCCCAGGGCTATTCACTCATACTCACTGGCATATCTTAGATGATTTACATGGTAGTGATCACCATCCAATTACTCTAACATTGTTCGACAATGACAGACACAATACAACACAATGCAAACCAAGCTTCAAACTAAACTCTGCTGACTGGCCGAAATTTGAACACCAAACACATGTCATAAATTCGCAGGTTCCTTCTTCAAATAATATAAACAAAGAAGCATCAAATCTTAATAAGATCATACTCCAAAGTGCACACCTCACTATCCCACAAACTTCTACAAATAAACACCCCAAAAATGTCCCATGGTGGAACCATACACTTCAAACCCTAAACAAAGAAAAGAAGCAGGCCGCCAACAAACTCAAGAAATATATTTCAACCACCAACATTACAAATTTCCGAAAAGCTGCAGCAAAGTTTAGAAAAGAACTGAAAATAGCCAAAAAAGAATCATTCTACACTTTTACTTCCGAAATTCAACCACTCACTCACACAAGCAAAATTTGGTCAAACATTAGACGCTTCTGTGGTTTTAATAAACCTAAACACATCCATATGATTACCAATCCTATTACTGACATCCCAATTACTGACAACCTCGAAATAGCCAATTTTTTTACAAAGTTCTGGTCTGATCAATCTAAAGACTCAAACTTCTCAGACTCTTTCAAAAAGAACAAATACGCGAACACCTTTCCCTACATAGGATGCCCATGTCGAGCAGCACAACAAATAGAATCAGACATAACTTCAATAGAACTAAAATCATCTTTATCTACATTAAAGGGTCACACTCCTGGATTAGACCGCATCTCTTACCCAATGATTGCTAACTCATCACCCACAGTCAAAAGTAGACTACTTAACCACTACAACAACATATTCAACAATTTTATTCCACAATCATACAAGCTTAGCTTAATCATACCAATTCTTAAGCCTAATTCGAATAAAACAATAATAACCTCCTACCGACCAATATCTCTCAACTCCTGCTTCGCTAAAGTTTTAGACAAGATAATGGCTAAAAGACTCTGGTGGTTTGTTAGAACAAACAAACTCATTCACACCAATCAAGTCGGCTTTAAGCAAGGGAAATCAGTTGTAGACAATCTAGCATATCTAGATCACCTAATAACAGATTCCCTGACACACAAACAGCACATCTCAATCATTTCCCTTGACTTCGCTAAGGCGTTCGACAAAATTGGCATTCATGCTATAGTCACACAATTGCAAGAATGGAACATTGGGCCAAAAATTTTAAACTATATTATCAACTTCATGAAAAATAGGAAAATCAAGTGTCGTATATACAACAATATATCTGAAACCCTCGCACTACATAACGGCATACCTCAAGGCTCACCCATCTCAGTAATTCTTTTCCTTATCGCTTACAATAAACTCTCCAACCTAATAACAGTTAAAAGAAACCTCTCATTTGTAGCATATGCAGACGACTTCCATATTATCGTCAGATTCAATAAAAATCAAACACAAGAAACAAAAAACCTCGACGACATTTTCGACAACATCAGCGAATGGTGCGCACATTCTGGCTCATCATTATCCCTAACAAAATGCAAGCACCTACACATTTGTAGGAAACACTCATGCAATAGCACTATCTCGACCAACTTTCCCATCCCTAGGGTAGAACACATGTCGCTACTAGGACTCACAATAGACTCAAAATATAGATGGAAAAAACACATTGATACCCTTGCTTCATCATTAACAAAAAAACTTAACATTGTGAAATGCCTATCAAATCCCAAATTCAACTGCAGTACACACACACTAATACTTGTAACAAAAGCACTCATAGTAGCAAAAATTGATTATGGCTTAATGTTCTACGGCAATTGTCCAAGAACACATTTAAAGCCGATACAATCTCTCCTCAACAGTGCCATAAGAACGGCACTAGGTGCCTTCCGATCAACTCCAATCAATAATTTACTAATAGAAGCAAACATCAACACAGTTTTAGAACGCAGAGATTTCCTACAAGCTAATTTAATTAGAAACCTTACATTTTCAACTAATTCACCCCTTACAAAAATCGCAAAATCAATCACCAAAAAAAGCTCTCTAAATATTAAAGTCCCTTCTGCCATTATAAACTCATCTAAACTATGCAAACAACAAAATATTAATCTCCGACCTCTACCAGAAATAAACTCAAAACTACCTCCATGGAATATTCCGAATGACATCATTAATACCGACCTCACACAATTAGATCCACACAACACCAACCAATCCATTACCCTTCAATGCTTTCTCAATCTTAAAAACAAATTTAAAAACCACACTTTTTTGTACACTGACGGCTCAAAGACACAAAATACAACCTCATACGCAATCACAACTGAAAACGATCCATTAAAAATTGGACTATTACCACACTACACATCCGTTTACTCTGCTGAAATCATAGCAATCCGAGAAGCGATTCTTTTAGCGAAAACCAAAACAGGCAAATTTGTAATATGTTCGGACTCATTATCATCGATACAAGCCATTAATAACATTGATAACCACAAATACTATGCATCAGCCATCAGATCACAACTTATCCAAGTCTACCCCAAAATTAGACTACTCTGGGTGCCCGGACATAAAGGCATCAGAGGTAACGAACTGGCTGATCAACAAGCCAAAGAAGCCCCAAGATTCGCACTAACATACACACAAAACGCCAATCTTACCGACATTAACCGAACATTGAAAACAAACCTGTCAAGCATGCAAACAACCAGAATCAGACAAACATCAGATTGGTACCAATCATTGAACCATAACACTTGTACCCCAGGACAATTCATAAAATTCATTGATCACAATAACATCTCCAGACAAAACCAAATAAATATAATAAGATTAAGATTAGGACACACAAAAATATCTCACGAGCATCTCTTTGACCCCGCCAAAGTAACTTACTGCTCACACTGTCAAAATTCCACAAAAATGACAGTTCAACACATCCTTGTAGACTGCTCATCCCCACTCCTTGTAAATCTACGCGCAAAATTTTTTTCGAGCCCCAACCCACAACATTTATTAAACAACCCCTCTAACACAAACCTCACTAACCTAACAAACTTTTTAAAAGAAGCAAAACTCTATAACTTAGTATAAAAAAAAAAAAAAATAATAATAATAATAATAATAAAATAATAACATATACAAAGACATTGTTAATATAAACATTAGTTAAGAGAATTCACACAACTTTGTAAATAACTCATCTCTTCATATCCTAGCAAATAAGTAGATATTATAAAAATATGTAAATATTACCATTATTAGTATTACTATTAGCATAAGATACGACTACATCCAACATAGCCAAAGGCCTTCTGAAGCCAGAGCTATACCCAAACTAGGTTACACATTCATCTGTAATCTTGT